>JBBPMO010000499.1:0-22973 GCA_038090315.1 Xanthoconium stramineum | reverse complement strand
TCTCCCCAACAGCGGTTATGACTCTGGTTACATCAATGGTGTCACTGGCTCAAGCGTCTTCATCCAACTCATTGAGGGCACTGGCCAGAAGACCTTGTCGGGTCCTCACAACTCGCTCATCACCTCCATTCTCTCTGCTGGTACTTTCTTTGGTAAGAGAGTTCAACCCATTTCTATTCTAGGCATAAATGTCGCTTAACTAATCCTATCCCGGAAGGTGCTTTGATTGCCGGTGACATCGCTGACCGACTCGGTCGCCGTCCGACCATTATTTGGGGATGTCTCGTCTACATTATTGGATGCATTCTCCAGGCTGCTTCGGCAGGTCTCGGCCTTATTGTTGCTGGTCGTCTGATCGCTGGTATTGGTGTCGGTTTCGTCTCTGCCATTATCATCCTCTACATGTCCGAAATTGCCCCAAGAAAAGTTCGTGGTGCTCTCGTCTCTGGATACCAGTTCTGTAAGCGCAACCTCTTTCTCAATTGTATCCATACCAAATAACCGTCTTCTGCTCAGGTATCACTATCGGCCTTCTTGTCGCTTCGGTTGTCACTTACGCCACTGAGAAAAGGTCAGATACGGGATCATACCGCATCCCAATCGGTATCCAATTCGCTTGGGGTCTGATCCTTGGTACTGGTCTTTACTTCCTTCCTGAGTCTCCCCGTTTCTTTGTCAAGAAAGACCAGGTAGACAGGGCGCGCATCGTGCTCTCTAGGCTTCGTGGTCAACCCGAGAACTCTGACTACATCACCTCCGAGCTCGCCGAGATCATCGCCAATGCCGAGTACGAAAGAAAGGTTATCCCCACCACTGGCTACTGGTCCAGCTGGCTCCAATGCTTCTCTGGCTCTCTTTGGGAGGGAAGCAGCAACCTCCGACGCACCATCCTTGGTACTTCTCTCCAGATGATGCAGCAATGGACGGGTGTCAACTTCATCTTTTACTTCTCGACCCCTTTCCTCGAGTCCACTGGAGCCATCGCCAACCCCTTCTTCATCTCCCTTATCTTCACCCTCGTCAACGTGCTCTCCACCCCTATCTCCTTCTGGACCATTGAGAGATTCGGACGCCGTCCCCTTCTTATGTAAGTCATTTGATGGATCACACACAGCCTGACCATTGATGATTCTTTTTCGCAGTTGGGGTGCTCTCGGTATGCTCGTTTGCCAGTTCTTGGTTGCCATCATTGGTGTCACCATCGGCTTCAACAAGACCCACGCAGGTCCCAATAGCACTACCATTGCAAACAACATTCCCGCCGTCAACGCCCAGATTGCCTTTATCGCTATCTTCATCTTCTTCTTTGCTTCCACATGGGGTCCTGGTGCCTGGGTCGTGATCGGTGAGTCTTGCCCACCCAGTGATATCTATTATTTCCCCGCTTTTCTCATGGCGTGTTTATGGGATCGCTGACTCATTTCACACGCAGGCGAGATCTTCCCGCTCCCTATCCGTTCCCGTGGTGTCGCTCTTTCGACGGCTTCCAATTGGTTGTGGAACACCATTATCACTGTCATCACTCCCTACATGGTCAACCCGGGTGAGGGTAACCTCCGCTCGTCCGTCTTCTTCGTTTGGGTATGTCTTTCATCCTCTTGTCTTTTGCCTCGGTTGACTGATTGGACGAATCTGGTACAGGGTTCCCTCTGCACATGCGCCTTTGTCTACGCCTACTTCCTCATACCTGAGACAAAGGGACTCACTCTCGAACAAATCGACCGGATGCTCGAGGAGACGACGCCACGCACATCGGTAGGATGGGTACCAAGGACCACATACTCTGAAGATTATGCCAAGGAAAAGACTGAACACGCGAGCGTGTAAGCGCGAGCCTCCACCGTCGACCATGTCTTGTGAGGGGGTTGTACGACGCATCAACACGTAGGCACGATATCTTTTTCTACACTTGTTTTCTTTTTACTGGTCATTGACGGTCTACGTGGATGACGTCTTTTTGTGTTCGTGGGTGTCCCATGTCGTTGATGCTCTTCTTTCTCGTCTTTTATGTCTTCCTCGCGTTGTGTTTGGTGAAGACGTCCCCCCCTCCTGTACCTCATGAAACGGAACGGAATGAATGGATTGATACCTGTATATAATCACCACTGTCGACGTCTTGCGACGAATGTCTCTTTCTTTTTTCCTTGAATACCTAGTCTAGATAGTTTAATGAGCAAGCCATCCAAGTTTGCAACGTCTGCGTGGCGGCAGTGCCGATCTCACGATGGTCATGGCATGTCAATGAACGAGATGACTGAGATCGCGGCTGGTCGAGGCCGCATCTCGCTGGACAATCTATCTACGCGGCTGGTGACCATTTCGGACGATACTCCGAGTGCTGACAGCAGGTATATTTAGTCGTGGCACCGTCGGACCGAGTTCCAGATCTCCACAGGGCGGCCAGGCTGGCAGGCGCAGCACGCTCGAATCGACTCATGATGCAGGAGTTTGATGGCACGCCGACGGGTGCTCACCTCGAACGCATCTCAGGGCTCATTTCATTTCCGTGTCCCACGTAAACTCTGATGCACGATGCAACGAATATGAGTTCGTACATGCGTACGTGTGAAACTCCATCGAACGCCCCACGCCGTCGTATATGCACCTGCCATATGAAAAACAGATACGCCACCGTCACCACCAGATCTCACCTCATCAGAGAAGCAAAGAAGCGTTATGATATATTTTTGGCTTTGCAGCAATATACCGGTGTGTACAAGACAGTCCCTCTCATCATGCGTACGACGCTGCCTCTGACTGTCCCAGACCAAATCCATCCTTTTCGCCCTTGACGAACGCGCGCGTACATTGTGCCATCGTTACAGACCTGCCATTACGATGCGTTAGTATGCCAACCGGTCGTGAAGAGAGGTACGTACGCCCTCGAGATGGGGTCCGTTTGATAAAAGTTGGTAATTGGCTTCTTGAACGCCTCGCCAGAGACTTTGGCGCCCGCCGTCGCAGCGGCCAGCGTCTTAAGACCGGCGAGCGCCACGTCCACCGATGTCCGCTCCGTTGTGTCGTATCGTACCAACGTGGGTGATATCTCCCACATACGGTCTCTCACGCTCAGTACATCGTCGTAGGGAAGTGGAGTGCCAACAATTTCCGAAAGGGCACTGTAATGTGGTCAATGAAGTATGTACTCAAAATAGGAGTACACACCGGATGATCTTCCAGTCTTCTCGCGAGGCACCTGGTGGGGGTACTGCAGCACGACCAAGTTGCGACCGTCCTTCTGTGTTTACCCACGTGACGGATTTCTCCGTGTACGCAGCAGCAGGCAAGCACACGTCTGCGAGCGACGCGCCTAAATCGCCATGATGACCTTGGTACACCACAAATGCATCACGGGGGATCGATTTGGGGTCGAGCTCATCGGCATTGAGAAGGTAGACAAATTTGGGCTTCGTCGTTGCGGCCTTCTTCGAGGGCACAAAACCGATGTCGTACGCGGCGGGCCTAGATGCAATCTACGTCGTGTAATGTTAATCAAAAGCTCGCGGCTAATAAGACGTCAGGGACATACCCGGTGAAGAACAGAGAAACCATTCCATTCGGGGGTGATAAGAGTGCTCTTGTTCTTCTCTACAAATTTAGCAAGGGCGTTGTACGCAGCAGCACCGTCGGGGTGCTCTGAGAGTCCACTGCCAACAATTATCAACGGTCTCTTCGCGGCCTTGAACTTCTCAGCAAATGAGCCCTTGCCGGTAACAAAGTCAGCGAGTGCTTTGGCGTCCGCACCGAGGTAGTCGTAGCCATACGTTGTATCTGCAGGTTCGCCGATGAGACCGACCTCAAGACCCGTATGCAGCCAGCTCTTCCTAATGCGTGAGTTCAGGACAGCAGCTTCATGGCGAGGGTTGGTGCCAACTAGAAGAATGACGTCGGCACTCTCTACACCAGGGATGGTTGTGTTGAAAAGATAATTTGACCGGACATCGATACCGTGCGGAGGGGATGCATTGCCATATGCTTGATCGAGCGTGAGATTGTCGGAACCCAATCGGTTGACAAAGTCCTTGAGGGCAACAAGGGACTCCGAATCTGCCAGGTGTCCAGCAACAGCCTGTATTTCGTTGTCCCTGGCACCCGAAGCCGTCAAGCCGTCGGCGATCCTCTGCAATGCCTCTTCCCAGGTAGCTGGGATGAATCGGTCACCTTCCTTGATCAGGGGTGTCGTCAAGCGTTGGAACTTGAGACCATCGTATGCGTAACGGGTCTTGTCGCTAATCCATTCCTCGTTCACATCATCGTTGGTGCGCGGTTGTATCCGCATGACTTGCACACCGCGAGAGTCGACCCGAATGTTCGAGCCAACGGCGTCTAAAACGTCTATGGATTCCGTGTTCTTGAGTTCCCACGGGCGAGCGTGGAAAGCGTATGGTTTGCTCGTCAATGCGCCGACGGGGCAGAGGTCGATAATGTTGCCAGAGAGCTCTGAATCCATCGTTTTCTCGACATACATGCCGATCTGCAAGTCGTTTCCACGGCCAGTTGTACCCAGTTCCTCGACACCTGCCACCTCATTCGCAAAGCGGACGCAACGCGTACATTGAATACAACGGTTCATGGACGTCTTTACGAGAGGTCCGAGATCCTTGTTCTCTACGGCGCGCTTCCCGGTGATTTCGTGGAAACGGGTACGATCAGAGCCATAACGCATCGACTGGTCTTGGAGGTCACATTCACCACCTTGGTCGCAAATGGGACAGTCTAGTGGATGGTTGGCCAAGAGGAACTCCATGACACCCTCGCTGTCAGAATATTAGAACAGCAGAATTCGGGTCTCTTACGGCACTCACCGAGCTTCGTGGACAAGAGGCGTATTGGTGAAAACCTTTGCACCAGGCATGGCTGGCATGGCGCTACAGAGTATCATGACCGAGTATCAGGCAGGGTGAGGTGATATGCTCACCATGACGCGACTGGTTTTGGTGACCGCTCAACCTCCACCAGACACATACTACATCAACCAACGTCATTCGACGTGCTCGGAGTAAGGCCCATTCGACTCACCGACAGTTGCCAGCAATTGCGAGTCTGAAATGCGCGTGAGTCCAACAAGCAATCAAGTAACCGATGCCATACTGACCTATCATGGTAGCAAAATCTTGAACTAAATTAGGACGCGATAGTTGGCGAACTCGAACTTAGAAACTCACCGGGGAACAACCGAACCGGCCGCTTCGCATGCCTGAATCAAAGCAGAGCCTATTCACCTCTCAATCCGAGGTCTGTGAAGACATGGGTTCGCTAAACGGACCTTGTGGGACGGTGACTTCCTTGCCATCTACTGTTAATGTTATATCCTGCCGACACGTTGACGTGGACGATATTGATCTGCGGCCTAATTTGACGCCAAATATTGAGCAGTTAAACCACACCAACACGCAACCGTACGATACCTCTTGGTGATGAACTGTAGCAGGCAACCTTTCCGAGTCGCCCCGTGGAGGTCGGCCGGGAGACGAGCCTGAGCATTCTAATACGGAGACACCAATAATGAGAAAAAATACGGAAGAAAAAGCCAACGTTTGGGAGCGTTGGAGCGTTGGCTTTTTCGTCGGATGTGAAATATTCGGTGCTCGTCACAGTACACCGCGACCAAACGAATTTGCCCATCCTCCGGCATTTCAGGCGGAGATCCATTTGTACGGCAGTTGCCGCTGCCGAATGAACTTGCACGAATTTCAAGTTGTGGGTAGCAAAGATTAGGCTACTCATGCTGTTGGATCTAATCGGCGATTCGCTGGTAAGCTACCCCAGGTCACTCACTAGGCAACGTACATTTTCCTAACAATCTTCACGAGAACACATGGGATTCATACGCGCCGTTTGGACCTAAAACGGGAATAATGAGCCCTCCCTGTCCCTGGTTCTGCAAGTACTAGTTCCGCCGTGTTCAACTGATAAGGTGCGATGGTTGATTTCATTGTCCAATGTGACTCGGTTGGGAGAGACGTGTTGACAGAATGTGACGCATTGCGCCCTCTTTAGCCCTTCGGTGTTCATGGAATAGCCTCGATCTGGCAGAATGCTGTAGATGCATTATCACTGACGCAACATAAAAAAGGGCGAACCAAGTGGTTCAGAAGCAAATCAAAGGTGCCCCTTCATTCCATGCCGAATTATTTCAGCCATCGTTGGCTTGGCGCAATCGTGAATGAAGCCGCGAGTGAGGCGGAAGAACTGATCTCCCTTGCCAGCTGTTGATCATTGATCACTTCAGCGACGTTTCGGACCCCACGTACCTTGACCTGGGTAGTGCTTACACCCTCGTCAAAACATGCGGTGATTTGCAAGGCGTGTTAAAAGACGCTTGGGCGCGTAAGTCATATCGCGAGACTCGAAACTTTGCTATACTTGCCGTTTTCTGCTTCAACATCTCGTAAAGTCTGCAACCCATCGTCTAGCGATTCAACAAGGACTTTAAACTACACCAACCACGTTGATCCGGCATTGCCAAGTTAGTTCTTTCTAGCATCCACTATTTGATACCACTATATTCGCTAGATTTACACCACAGCTTGTCAAAACCTTTCGCGGCCGAGTTCCGTAGCGCTACTGAAGTTCTCTACGAGTGCTTGACCCATTATATGTTTCTATCTAAAAAGGAATGTAAGTAACCCCAGTACTGGGCCAAGATTTGTCCCATGATCCAGAGCTCTGACACCGGCAAATCAAGGTCACTTCTCGAAATGAGTCTCTACTCATCACGCGTGAATTCGCTGCTTATCCAATCCTCAGCTGCACAAAAAGGACGTGATTTACATGAACTTGTCATGTTCGTTCCCGGGTGCGCCTTCCAGGTGAATCTTCTGATTCTCGTCAGAAAACGATTCGCTGACTGAATCGAATCCGGTAAACTGGGATTTAAAGATGGTCCTCTTTATTTTTGTCAAGCATTCTAGAAGTTGTGCGAGTGCTTGCAGGAGATCTTTCCGGAGCGTTCGAACCCAAGGTGGTGATTGCAATCGATGAAGCGCAAACGTTCGCTACCAAGCAGAGATGGGGTCTTAACGAATATCGCCCTATCGACAACCAGTGCGAAATAGCAAACGAGTATTCCCATAGCACCCAGGAGGTTCGTGCCGTTTAAGCGGTTACCTCCCAAATTGCGAGTTTTGCGCCAACAGGAACTTGTGAGTGATCTTCTGTTGGTGTGAGCTTCTAGTCATGCCTTTCCAGATAGCCCTGCTGGTATCGCATACACAGGGAGAAAGCTTTTCGAACCTTACACTGGAATAGGATGGGATCAAAATGCGCTCGGCCTGAGTGAGGTTCCCATCGAGGACATTTCCAAACTTTGGCACATCGCAGGTTATGGACGGCCCTTGTAATGTCCAATCCATAGTTTCCGTTTGCTGTTCTGGCCATCGTTCGTGGATAACAGGTGGCATTCTCTCTTGATTATACATGCAACCCCATCCATGATAGCAGAAACTGCTCTTCCGAAACTATGTGGAGGGAAAGGCTTCGATGCAAAGTAAATGACGTACGTACTCGCAGTATTGGGTCAACGATTCGGGTTGACCGTCCCGCTGGGACACCCCTGGCAAGTCCGCCGCCCACATGGACACTGGCGTGGTCGAATACTTGCGCGTTTGTCTTGGCGTGGCCTTGGGTCACAGCTGGAAGTTCGGTTTACCCGTCCGAACTTTTTTTGTTGTGTGTTGCGCCACATCACCTGCATCATGGCCCTCGCCTCTCGGAAACCGCTCTGACGACTCTGGAGGTGGACATACGCGATGGTGTTAATGACTTTCCCGTCATCGGTTGGCTCGAATTCGTCTTTGGAAAGCAAATCTGGGTCAGATCGATGGTATTCTTCACGGCGGTCCGGTGCGAAAAGTTCAAAAAGGCACCTTGGAAGTGTTCGCGAACGAGGATGGCCATCTCGAGTGAATTTCACTTCCCCACATCTGCCTTGAGCTAGATTTGACACCTCATAGGCTACCGACAAACAAGCGCCATTCAGTGTTGACCCCCAAAACCTCTCGTAGACCAGATGATCCCGATCTGCTTCAAAGACTCCAGCGCCACTGCCATGCCAAAAACACCGAGTCTCAGACATTCATCCACAACGAAACTCTAAAATACACACATTATAAAGACCGCCTGAGTTCACCAGCAAGGGCCCATGCTTCACGGTCGAGAACGACCGCCGTGCGTCGGACGCACATGCGCTTCCCTACATTGCTATCTTGGCCGGCCTCGGGCGACCGTCCGAGTCGGAGGTGACGTTTACCAAGAACGACGTCGACGGTCGTTGCTTGCGTATCTACGTAGCCGCAATCGATGCGATCACCTATTCATCGATTTCCAACAGATCCGCGTCTTGAGCACACTCGAAAAGCTTGTGCGACACCGACAGGTACCTGAAACGGAAACACTGACCGCAATGTACCTGACTGCGCAATTCGAGTTTGGGGACTCGTGGTTGCCACAGCATGTGCGTTGAGAGAATGGAAAAAGGGTTTCGGACGTGGGACGCGAGTCTGATGAGTACCGTAGCTTTCTGTGTGGAAGCAACCAGGGGGGGTGGGTTATGGCCTACCCCTGACTCCGAATTAGCAACCAGACCCCCCGTTACGCATTACGGTTGCTAATATTAGCAACCCAGTGGCGTGCAGAGTGTTACAGGCAGAGGTTTAGCAACCAGGCTGGGAGCGAGAGCATCGGGCTTCGATATTACATTGAACAACGTCAAAGAGTAGTACAGAAAACAAAAATATTAGCCTTAGATTACAATCTCGTACCGAAATGGGTCCTGTTACACATTATTTTTACCAACGCAACCACCCCAGTGTTACGCATTATGGTTGCTTCCATACAGAAAGCCACAGTAAGTGTTGATTAGTGAGCAGACATCGGGACTTGAAGAAAGAATATCTGTTTGCTGATGCGTGGAGCGGATCAGTCGGTCTCAGGGTCTAGGCTGAATATTGAATCCACAGAATTTCGTTGATGGGCAGGAATAGCCTCCGAACCCTTGGCACGGCTGCTCTTGCTCGTGATTCCTTGATTCGTCCCGAGTCGGACTACCAAGGACGATTCAGGCTTTACAGGAATGTGGGCGCCGAACTTCAACCTCGAATTTGAAGCTGAAGTCCAACATCATGACATCCAGTTTGTTCTCGTTCGTACCGGCTCGGTGTCGCTAATCATGAAACTAGGGGTCTTGAAGTTTTTTGTTCAGCTTGGGTCCCATGGCCTCAGTGCTCGCCACCGACAACAGCCTTTATAAAGTCTGAAACACGGTTTTTCAAGTTTTCCGACGCCAACCCCCTCGCTTTCCACGTCGTCCAACTATCTGCCGAGCTCCACCGATTCGGAGATAGTTGAGTGGGGTAATCACGCGCATCACCGAACCGTCCGTAACAAGTATTCTCAGGCTGGGAGCTATCCTCCTACAACATCACAATGTTAATGGATTCGTGGCCTTCACGTACTACCTAGTTGGATATCTGTCCGACAACTGGCAGATCGTGGTGGCCCTGGTCGAATCAGATACTCCTTATGGCTCATCGATATCCACTGCTGCCAGCTCGGTGGATATTGACAACGAAGAGAGTTGACAGACGAAACACTTTCCACCCCCTTTAATAATGGGCACATGGTAAGTGACACATGTCCTGTCTTCTCTACCCATCCAACCGCAGTTGCATCAGGCTTCATCAGATCTATGGCGTGTGACGCATGGGCAGTTGTAAGCTACCGTACGTAAACAATGGACCTAGAAGTTGATGTCTCGAGTAAAGGTTACCAGTCTGAACGCGAACGATAGGATGGTAAACGATAGGTGGAAGTACGCTATATTATTGGGCCTCCGACACCCAATTTATATACTTGCTAGGTCTATGTATTTGATATCCTGAGTACGTTGTTAATATCGGCTTGCTATCACGTGACATAACGTAGCTCCAACAGTTACTACGGGGGGTTGGACTTGAAACGGGTTCTCGTAGCGGTGTATTTAACTGAGTAATTCAAGCTTGTTTACAATCGACCACCCCATCGCCTGGCCATTCGTCTGAACACCTCCTAAAACCCACTCCGTGATCATGTCTTCCGACTCCTCGGAGTTGGCATCCATGGTGGCAGGGTTGCAGTTCAACAATTACCTGGCCCGTAAGGATTTTCGTCGTTACGGAATAGTCTGCCAGTGACCTCATCGACATCGCAGTCGCAGCGACTACAGCGCTCATATATGACTACAGTGAGTGACTCACAGTAGTCACCATTGAATTCGCACTCAAAGCCAGTTCTGCATTCAGTCATCACTTTTTCGAACGAGGTTTTAATATGTCGCGCTTTCTTTACTGGAATCCATTTCTGACGATGTTCGCAGGTAGATTATATTTGGGTTGGTGAACTTCCACGATGCACGGATTCTTCGATTCTGAATGTGTTTTTCACAGAGCAGGCCATGGACCCTTGTGTCCGTGATGTTCATTATCGTGCGTGTTCAGTATACCAGATGGAAACCGATTCTTACCCGTTGAGAAGGTTCGTTACCTAGGACTAGGTGTCGCATTGTAAGTCATCCAGATGTGCCCGATGTACGGAAGCTCAACCGTAGTCCTCTATACAGGGTTGAAGGGTTATGTATGTACCATGGCGTGATTCCGCTAGGAACTGACTTACGCTGCGTTGAAAGACGGCAGTACTTTCATACCTGGACCCACTCTGGTAAGGTTTCTCTCGTACACGAGCGCATTCCTTGCCTGATGAAAGCATAGACGTAGGTCTTGCCCCACTCACCCGCATGCTCAACTGTTGACAGCAGTCAATTAGTTGTAAGCATTGTCGCCAAACCATCTGATAAAGATAAACAACGAATCCAAGGCACTGTTCTCCTCATCGCATCCGATAACGGGTACACTGTATTTCTTGCTGCGGCCGAGAGTAAGTGGGCCTATGCTCTGTACACCGACTGACGAATCCTATTTATCTGAATCAGTCGTGATGATCCTACGTGTGTACGCAATGTACAACAAATCTAAGATTGTTCTTGGTTTGCTCCTCGTGTTTTACGTAGCATTGCTTATCATCTTTCCTCTTTCTTCCGCAATCTACGATAACCCCAGCGCAGACTTGACAAGTACGCACGTTGACTGCTCTTTTGGAAGAAATGATCCTCACCTTTCTGCGGCAGTGACAATCACTCAAGTGCTCGACATGTCTTTTTGCAACCCAGAATACAATATCACATCCCAGATCGGCAAATATAAATATATTCCTCGGCGTGGACTCTCTGTCCTCTTGGTTGCTTTTGCTCTGGTTCGATTTTGTATGGATTCGTACCAAGCGTACAAACAGACCAAGCGATGGGAAGTAAACAGGTACATCAACCTCCTCGTCAGGGAGGGCGTCTTTTACTTCATCGTGTGCGTTCCGTCACACCTTTATCCTTGTCCCCACTCCAAACTGATCTAGTCAACGTCGGATAACCTAGGCATCTATTGAACACTTTTGACTTCGGCGAGAACACGCCTGGATTGATTGCAAACCAGTTCATCTTCGTCGTGTTGTTCGTCCTCCCCCCTCGGTTCATCATGAGCGTGCGAGAGTTGCACATGGGCAACCTGCTCCGCACCAGTGGGCAGTGTCACATCGATACTGCATTCGGATTCTCAAAAGGACAATCGTCCACCCGGGTTACGGATGCGTCTTCGGTCGGGTTTGGACATTCCTTGACGGAGGGAGATGTGGAGATGGAGGCGTTGAGGAGCCGTGCAGAGAGTCCACGTTGATAGCGAACAGCGAGACGTGTATGGGCTTGTGAACGATGTGTTCTTCCATATTTATGATTTATATGCGTCGACGGAGGAGGTTCAATATCTCAGCGTCAGTGCGTCGCCTTGGGAGAGCTATATTGGCAGCCAGAGCGTTCCAGACGCACCAAAGCCGCTGGTGTCGCTCTCTCGCAGTATCCGATCCTCGTTGACTGATTTTCTAGTGTGCTCGTAGTTGGAAGTTAGCCTTGCACGTCTCATGTTGACATACGATCGATCGAGCATCGCTCAAAGCCAATTTATGCTCGTCGACCACATACATTTGAATTGCCCGAC
Source organism: Xanthoconium stramineum (assembly GCA_038090315.1). Taxonomy (NCBI): domain Eukaryota; kingdom Fungi; phylum Basidiomycota; class Agaricomycetes; order Boletales; family Boletaceae; genus Xanthoconium; species Xanthoconium stramineum. The sequence continues at coordinate 10,896 of JBBPMO010000499.1, read as the reverse complement.
CCGAACGACACACATTGTAATCTTGGTCGTCTCAGTGATCACTGACGGTGGAAAAGGAACATCACATCGTCAGTTCCACCACCAATAACACGCACCGGGTCTTAGCAGTCCGAGTCAACCTACTGCAGCGGGGTTCATTGTGCGTAGCAGGTGAAATCTCGTCGTATCTCATGATCCAAATGAGCCTCAGCTTCGGAACCAGCTGCAACCAACAAACGCCTATTGTTAGATCCGACGACGAAACTTGATGGAACACGCACGATCCCAGCGCCATTGACAGATCTCGATTCAGGGTGTAGGCTCAAAGGCGATCCGAGAAAGTGGATACTGCAGCGCTTGCAGATGCCAGTCGTTCGATTAACCAGCGATACTATCGGAGGAAACAGGTCTTACGCAACACACTCCCCCAATAAGAGTAATCAGGCTTCCGTGTATTATCGCAACAACTACGCGTGTTTCTGTAGACGCATCAGATATGGATATAGACAATTGCAACGAACAATTGAGTGAGATCACAGCCTAGTAACAGCATGGGGCGCAACTGAAACCTCCCCTCATCAAGCGTTCCGCGCTGTTCAGCGTCAAGTTCAACGTGGTCGACACAGATACGTAAAGTGGGGTTTCTGATCGTTTCTCGCGTAGATACCGTGGTCATTACGGCTTCTAAACCTTTGTCCCATATCCCCTCCTGGACATCGGTAATGCTCCGAAGCGGACGGATCTGGGACCCCAAGCGCTGTTGTCTGGCGGTACTGCACTTTGCAGTGCACATGAGGGAAGAAAAAGGTATCCATGACGTGTGCGATTGGGGAGACAAATTACATACAGAGCAACCCCAATATGACGTCTTGAATCCGTTTGCCGGGCACAGTCATTCCATATGTGCAGCACTCCACAGCATCTGAATGCGCTTGGTCAGTGTGGCGGAAATGCAGTCGATGCGCAACCGGTGACCCACCACAAACGATCCTGGCGCACGGGGGTCCAATGGGCGAACCGACTCCAAGTCTGGACAAACGGAAAAGTTCACAGAATCAGCGAGGGACCCATGCCACGAGTGACGAAAACGTCTCCCAACCCTCCTAGATCGCCAGGTGGGCGACCACAGTGGCCGACAGCGGCGCGAAAACTGGATGATCCCTTCGGAATGGCTCGCTGTGACTCACTCCTTACGGTCATCTAGCCTTGGCTCCATTCCATCCCTCACTAACCTCCAAGACCCATCCATCCACCCCAAGACGAGTGGAAGCAAATAATAATTTAGTCGGAGATTGAATGTGTTACACACTGCGTGGAAATGATGATCCGACCGCTCGTTGGCTTCATGCATGAAAATTTTCTATTTGTTTTTGGCGTGCAGGGTATTACAGATGGTAACGTATAGCGAATAGCTTGCGACGAGGACAAATGCAAATGAAGATGAAGACAAGTGATGGTCCACCGGGGTCACATCACAAAAATGCAAGTCGAAAACCGAACACCGCGCTGTCATGGGACAAAAGTGACTATCATCACGTTAATGACCAGCTTTTCCAAGTCTCCGCCCGACGCAAAGTATACTCGCTCCTTGGTCACTGGTGAAGACGACCAATCCGACAAGACAAAGATTTCGGCTTCCGCCAATGCGATTGCACCCGACTCTTCCACCCGTGATCGCACAATATCGGAGTCAGTCCGCATCATGTCGAGTTCTTCGTCTTCCGCAGGGTCGCCGTAGTAGCTCATCGGTCGGACCGACATGGTCACGCTGCGTTTGGAGGGCGAGGTGTAGGGGTTGCCAAAGCCCATCATGGCTGAGGGCGAATCGGGAAGGGAGTCGCCGCCACAATCGGCCGCTCGGTCGAGGGGCCAGATGTACCCTCCTGCTGCCCAGTGAAGCTCTGGTGCGAGCTTGAACGCCTTGAGGGCGTGGTACAGGAGCGAGTCGCTTCCTTTCAACTGGAAATCATGCCGTCAGCTCGCGCTCTTTCGCCGATCACGTCGCATCGCGCCGTACACCTCAGTCAAGTCGAGGTGGCGAGGCCCAATGCAGGAACGCATATGAAACAGACGTACATGTGGCACCAAGGACTCGGCTATCGTGTCGGCTGGGTTCACCCCATAGTCTTGTGTGAGGTAAAACGCCACCTTCCGCCCGCGCGATAAACTCAACACAGGGGACAGCAGGTCTAGAAAGTGTTCGCTTGGCGTAATGAGGGGGTCCACCGAGGGCCCGTACGTCTTGAGGTGCACCGCAAACGAGATGCTCATCCGACACCCCTGTTGGACGGTGTCGACTTCGTATTCGCATTCTGCGAGGAACGCGGTCCATTCCACCTCTCCGGGTTGTCCACCTCCAAAGAACTTCTCCTCGGAACCTTCGGAGTCGCGAACGATCAGAGCACCGCCACGGTGTTGCACGGGAAGGGTAACCACAATCGTGGCCACCCGCCCATCATTCCGCAACGTGCGCGGTTGTGCGGACATCCGGCACCCACTTGCCATCACCTCCAGTCTATCCCGTACTGTGGTGAGGTAGTGGCCGACTGGCAGATTTGGGAAGAGCGAATTGCGGACCGCGTCAAGGATGGGGTGGTTGGCGATCTCGAGCGTAGCGGTGAGAGGGAGATTGGGAGGGTAGAAGAGTGAGTCACGGTCCGGGTAGACGTTGATTCCCGCTGTTTGGTGCGGTCGACATGCCGCGATCAAGACGTCCAGCGCCGGTGGTGTGTCGTAATCGACATCGATGGGGAAATCGAGTGAGTGAGTAATGCCACTCTGTTGTGGCATGTTCAGCACTCAGTCGCACAAGCTAGAGATGAAGACGAACCTTTGAGCGGAAGAAGAGGACGAGTGCGGAGGGGTCGAGAAGGATCCGACCGGATGTGGTAAAGGGACGTGCTTTGGCGGCGAGCAGGCGCGATACGCTCGCACGGAGTGCGTGTTCGGCAGAGTAATCTGACTTTGTTCTCCGTGCGGATGGTCGTTTGGGCGTGTTGGTGGGTCCCTTGAGGGGACGTTCAATCTCGAAGTCGGACTGGCTCTTGGTTCGGTGACCTTGATCAGAGTGTCGACTGCTTCCGTCTGAGAGACGGCTGCTGGCGGAGGAGAGTGCAGGCGAGGGTATTGATCGGGGATACATGGCGAGTGAGAGGATGTGCGAGTGTGAGGGGAGAGCAAAGGCTGGACGCAGGGGTGGTATTTACCTCGGACGCGGTGGCTGTATAAGACCACTTGCCCGAGTTGGCTGGGGTGGAAGGGATGACCGATAGCGGGTTGCCTGTCACGGCCACGGCAACGTGTTTGATGCTAAGTTTCCTTTCTTCTCCTCTGGAAGGCCGTGAATATGGAATGAAGATAGCGTGGATCAAGATTGCCCACGCTGTGGGAGGAGCTCGGGAAAAAGATGATTCAGGGGACGCACAAACCCGGGATATTATAGATATTCTTTTCGCTGACGCTTCGTACTTTCCTGTGGTTGCCTAATAACGTCCCTTTGTCGGCATCTGACTGGCAGCGCTGAGTGACAACGCGTGTTCAACGTGGTAGCGTAGTTACGTACATGCGAACAACAACTGTAGCGCGGGACAATAACGCGTCTGGAATCCTGGATACGCTGTGGGTCCCGGCTTGTTCGTCAGAACCAGGCTGTGTCCCGTCTGCATTGTCTTGAGTAAGACAATGCCAGTAGCCACGACCGCGGGTAACGCGCTCCAAGCTGTAGGATCACGACGGGCCTCCAGCCTGACCCGGTTGGCGGAACAAACGCGCGAGGCCCAAAAGCGGATCCGGTGCCTTTTTTTTCCCTTCCCAATCTGTATAGCGATCACTCTAAAAATCAAACTTGGCTTTTGAATTGTGGCGCGAACTTTCCAAGGAACACGCTGTGTGAAGAGAAAAACAAAACGCAGAAATGAAAAGGTGCGAAGGGGGACCGGTGTAGTTGGGGGCGGTGCGATTGGGACCAAGTGCAAGCTCCAAGGGTAGGCCGCATGCGGAAGGGACGGGACCAGTCGGATCAGCGAAATTACCAAGGACGGACGGGACGCAAAATGAAGCCAAGGTTGGTACAGAGATGAATAAGGTATGCTACGCCCGAACCCGAACCCGAGCCCTCCCGGAAGTGGGAACGTATCAGGACGAGGGAGGCAGTGGACCACACACCCAACCGCGCCATGTCCCCAGCTGCGGAGAATCAACTTACATTCTCTGTTTTTCCATCGGTTTCGCGAAGGTGCGAAGAGTGCTTTGTCAATGCGGCGATGCTTGCCAAGGGCAGAGTACACCGCTCATTATCGACATCGTCGCCCGCAGTCTCCATCATAATCGCGATCGCGATCGCGGCTGGCCGCTCATCTGGAAGATAAGCCAAGGGGTCAGCGTTAAAGATAGGTCATGCACTTGGAGGGAAGGTGGTCCCACGTACATTTCCCCCAGTTTTACGTACCTGCAAGACGGAGGGCCTTCCTTTCTCCTCTCTCCGGCTCATTCGTCCCGTATTATGTACCCGCGGGTCTTCCATCACAGAACCCGAGCCCAACATAGTATGGCGGGGCAGAGAATGCATTCATAAAGCTTGGTTGTAAATGCGAAGCTCTCTCGGCGTGGCGAAAAGGTGGCAGTAGTAGACCTCAAGAAATGGTCTGGGGGATCGACACTCCCGGAAAAAGAAAAGAGAGTGGCAAGAATATGTTCTTCCCTTCGCAAGAATCGAAACTGCAGGGCAGGTTGGTCGTTTATTCTTGCCTTGCCTCTCATTTATCCACCATAGGATGTTTGGGGCCGTTGACAAACAGATCTCGCGCGACGTCGTCCCTTTTCACTTGGTGGGAGTGGGACTCGCCTGGCCCGTCGAGCCCGTCAACCCAGACGGGTCCCGAACAAGGGTTTTCGGATGGGTTTGCGCCTTCCCGGTAATATCCAGGACGGGATGATGTTTCCACCACACGGATGCCCTCAGCCCCACCGCTATTTTGAATTCATCTCGGGTTCATATTAAAAATACCCCTGACCTTGGTCAGATCCCATCTTATCTTTTTCCCATCCTTTGCCTCCTGGAATTGGTCATACCTTCAATGACGCTGGAGAAGTCAGGACCGCGATCGTCATTTTTGCGCCACCCCTCAGCTTCTTCTCCACAGCACACGTGTTGGTGAAGATGGTGAAAAAGAGGGTGCTCGCGCCTTTTCCCCCTGTCAGTGCGCAGCAGGCTGAGATCATGGACTGAGTATTGGCGTATCAACACGGGCATGAGGCAATGGTGCCATCCCAACCAACCCTAGCGCCCATGTGCATCCCAACGGAACACCATTGGTTCTCTGTTGGCTCGTGTTTACCATTTTGTTTTTCAAAGTGGGATCTGGATCTCGGTTTTTCCCGGCACAGGCTGACGCTGTTTCAGCGTGCGTGTGGAGATCATTTAAAAAGTACGCGGGTGCTCCGCAAACTTCCTTTTCCATGCGGTGCGCGAACGCGGCCATCAGGAAGTGTCAGCGAAGGGGGAGGAGGGAGGATATTAAGCCGAAACGAAACAGGTGTCTGAAGGGTTTGTCATCAGTTGCGTCACCATTGGAGTTCATTGGGGTTCATTATCGTTTCATATGCAGGACTTTGCGGCACCGTGTTCGCCTCCTGTAGGAGGACTCTGGGGCTAGCACGGATGCTCACTCACCTCAGCCGTATGAGACATTGATCTGGACCGTCCGGAACGGGATAGGATCAGGCCCGCCGGAGCGAGTTAACGTACCGCATATGGAATGCCCCTTGCCGGCGATGAAACACAGACAGAGTCGAGACCGAACGCGTGTATGTCGACTCCAACGTCCAAGTCCTCCTGTAAGGCGCGGAAGTTCTAGGCTCACCGGTCATCGGTCGTGTCAAGCAAAAGGCAATGGGCCTGTGCGACCATTAGACCTGATCCTCGCCGATTAGGAGTTCCATTATCGATTTGTCTGGATCCAAACCTTCATCAGACAAATCGCAAGTGAAACGGACGTGTGCGGAACAGCATCAGGGTGCAGCATACAACATGTTGCACGTCGCTGTTGCCAGTGATGTCGGAGGAGGAGGGCAAACCAATTGTGGGACACACGTGGACAAGTACTGCCATATATGGTAAAAGCGGCTCACGGTCAGACCCGCTCCCGGGCTCCCGCCAAACCACATTCCGTGCAGTTGAATTGGACGCGGTGATGGTCGATTATCTATCTCCATCAAACACCCGTCGCCCATGACCCATGATCCAGTTGTTTCAGGGTGCCCGCCATGGCTGTCTCCGACGCGATCATCACGCACCTCTTCACGGTATGCCCTATTCCTCTTCCCGTTCCAGGTACGGGCGTGCCCATTTTGCTGATACCGTCACCGCGTGCCCGCTATCTCGACGCCGTGTTCCATCCGGGGACTTGTGCGTAGTGGCGACGACAAATTTGTTTCAGAGTAGGTGCCCCCCTCCAGATTGGCATTGGCTTACATGTCCAAGTTACCGTTCCCGTGGACGAGCGCAGAGTGCTCTCCTCGGTCGCCACACTTAGAGCAAGGTCGGGGACCGCTGTCAGTGACTAAAACTAACTTGGCTATGATCCAGATCCAAGCGCGCAGAGTGAAAACTGAATCTCAATCTACGGCGCTCGCAGCACGAGCAATCTAACCCAGATCCAGGAGTCCAGTCAACTCAAAGTTTGAAGTTAGAGGCTCGACAGCGTCCCGAACTACCTACCGAGCATCAACCAAGGTTATCACTATCACTCTTATCATCACCCATCGCCATCATCGACCACTCAGACGGCATCGAGGAAGGTGGGAGTGTTGCCGAAGCGATCTTTGAGCGGGAACGAGAAATGGAATTTGGGTTCGATGGTATAGTGTCCATTGTACTTGATCGAGGGTTCCGAATACTATGCTCAAGTAGCGCGGGCATGCCTCAGTCGATATCTGTTCCTATTCCATTCCCATTCCCTCGGCCCGGCCATGGCTATGGCTACGGACGTGTGATACTGTGAAGTACTTTCATCAGGGGTCGTGATGGCGATCACACACGCAGTAGCAGCGAGGCAGAGTAACCCCCGATCATTGTGGCTTGTCGTGGTACTGAACTCTAGCTTGCTGTGCTATAGAGTTGGCTGGCACCAATCCCTGTGCATTCGGGTTCTCCATGTCTTGCCAGCTCGTTCCACCACAGTTGATGGGATTGATAGCGGTTCAGGATACGCTGCTGTGAGGAAGTGAATATCGTACACCGTCACAATGGGGCTAACCTCGACTACTCCCTTGTACACAGATATCTCTACAGGACGCCAGCGACATAACCGAACGCCGATATCGCCCGGGTGGTGAGAATTTTACTCCTTGCATGCGGCCGCAGAACTCGGCCAAACGTTTGTTCGGTCCTGAAAAACAAGATCCAAAGCTCGTCGGTAGTCAGCCCTTCCTTGGGCGTAGGGATAGGGGAAGCTATTGCATACGATGGATGGTGGGCGTATAATGTTCGCATTGTCAAGGTGAGCTTTCTTCATATCATTCCTGGATCAGTTAGCGATAGAAATCGCCGTCTTTGGCGCAGAATATCATTGGCACTGTATCCCCTTTTTTGAGCCTCGGGAACCACCCGTCACGGCGTCGTGCACGGGGTGTTGGGGAGTTGTCGGCACTTCAGCGCTTCGGCTTTGGTCGACTATCGTCCTCCTTCAAAACCAGATTCCGGTAATCCACGTGTATCTACCCAACACCTTGCCAAATTGAATCACAATTGCATGATGACGGTTTTGCATCATTTATAGACACTGACTGGCGTCGTTTCATCGCAAGTAGGGGAGAAATTTCCATGCCTCTACCGGATCACATCGGGGACCACCGACTGGGGTCGCGTACACTTGGCTGAGAGTTCAAAACGGCGTCCGCCAAAGGCTGTTTCTTATGCTCACGCTACTAGTGATATCTGACAAATATGGCTTAGCGTCCGTCTTATCTTCCATGGTCCTCCTGCACACTCAGGGCGTCATTGATTCATCTACAAACGAGGGATCATAACAATAAACTTGGACATGCCATGCCAACAGCTACTCTTGCGTTCTGAAAGAGATACGTAATATGGGAAGAAAAAAAAAGAAAAACTGTCCAACACAATCTCGTTGCGGCACGCGTGCACAGAAACAGAAAGGTAAGTGAAAACAGAAAAAAGGGAAAGGAATACAAGATCTGTCAAGACGTGTAGGTATGTAATGAATGAATCGCACCACGAGGTGTAAAGAGACAAGATGGAAGGTGATAGAGGGAGAGAGGAAGAAAGGTGAAACGACATATGTATACACGATCACCGTAAATCTACGATTTCGAGCGGCACATCCTTCATCTGCACGTGTCCCTTGTCTGCATCCTAGATGATTTGTTCCAGGTCGTGCGATCCGAAAGACGGGCGTCATAGGTCGGGCGCGTGAGTACCAAAAACGAGAGAAAAATAAGGCAAGTGAGACGTACGGTATAAATAGGGATATCAGGATGCGGATGAAACGCTTCCTTGGCATGACAATTCAAAATCGTTTGTAGACCGGGCGGATCCGTTAAGCGAAAGATGCCAAAGCTGCGGAAGGATTATTCTTGTTCAGGCGATACTATGAAGCTGGATAGAAGACGTACTTTGGCGTGGACTTGGGCGCACAGACAACCGCAAAAGATTCGGGGAGCATGCGTTGGAATCCAGAGTGGGTGTGCAAGTCAACCGAGGACATGAAGCCTACGCAGATCGCAAGGTAAAAGGTCGATAACCGAGGATGACCATCGATACTCACATGACTGCGAAGGGTGGGTGTGGATCTAACAAGTACGTTTAGCCTGACATCGCGCTCGATCAAACCCCAACTCACCCATCCAAGCGTAATCAATGCTCGTTCCTCCGTAAACTGCATCACCAATTCTTCCTCATCCATTGTACACGTATCGCTCGTCGAATGCTGTTTGGGGATCAACAACGTCGTCACGACGTACTTGCCTTTTTGGTCCCTCCCTAGTAACAACCCACAAGTTTCGCGATTCCGCGAGGTGTTGAGGGCGGCTATAGAGAGGAAACGAGGAAGACAATCGCGTGGGAGAGATACGGTCTTGAGTTCTGGAACACGCTCCTCGCTCGCACGCTCCCGAGTAATGCGGGCAGATTCTTGGGAAGCTGTACGGAACCGTTCACTTTCGACGTGAAGGGGTGGTGCGGATACCGGTGGTGGACCTTGCGCTCGAGAGAGGGTTGAGTAGGTGGCGGTGTATTGATTTCCAGGGGTTTTGGGGCTCGGAACCGGTACGGGGGGACGAGGCAGCGCATTGGCGGGGTACAGGTGGCCAGCCTTGGACGCGTCTGGAACGAATAAAAGGGATGATGGCCCTACTTCGGAAGGTTTGAGGGTCGGATAACTGAACATGGATTGCAGGGAAGGCGTATAACCTTGTGAAAGTTGGTGCTGGGACATGAGCTGCGGGTATCGAATGTGACCGACCGGCGGTGCGGGTGATGTGGTGGTGATTGGCATCGGGTATGAAGGTCTGGAATGGAAAAGAGGGTGGGTAATGTGTAACCCCTGAGGAGGCCAGCCTACGTACCCTTTCACAGATGGCGAATGATACCTATTGCAGATTAGGGTATATGAAGTAAGAAGTCGTGATGAAGCTAACCTTGTTGGGCTTTCTAATGGCATGGAAGGTGGAAGCGCGTCTTCATAGGCAGATTCTCCGTTCCTTGGTGAAGGCTGAATATATTGGTAAGTGTGGTTCGATGGCGTAGGCGCAGGCGGATATGTGGGTGAAGGGACGATACTACGGCGAGCTGCGCGAGACGCAGCCTCCGCTTCTTGCTGACGTCTCAAAAGACCTTCCTGCTCTCTACTCCGTCTTCTAACAGCCTCCTCCTCTTCGCGTCGTTTAGCTTCTTCTTGATAATGCCGGGTGTCGTCGCGTTCACGATCGCGCTCTCGCCGTCGTTCTCGTTCTTCGCCACTGACGGGGGTGACTGGTTCAGAACCGGGTATATCCGACCTGTCTCGTCTAATGAGAGACGGTTCGCGCGAGACGTTTGCTGCGCGTCTTGCAACCGACAGCGCATCCTCTTTCTTTCTGCTTGAGGCAGTGTCAATCTGGGGTCGACGATGCCGACTGGCTGTCTTTTGCTCGACCGCCTTGTAGAGTGCGTCACCTGAACGTCTTGCTTCTTCTCTCTTCGCTTCGTCCCGTCTGAACTGTGCCTCTCGTCGCGCTGCCTCATGGGCCTGCCAACCCGATTCGTCATGGTCCGGATACCGGTCAGGTCTTGACTCTACTTGCACACCAGCATCCAGTGCGGCGCGCACGGCAGCTGCTTCTTCGGGGTGCTGTGTTGCCCAACGTTCATAGCGGTCGACGAGGATGGGTTTGATATCACCCAGGTGGACGAGGATGTCTTGGCCGTTCTGTGACGTGGACACATCAGCGCTAGTTCACACCCGGGTAATCAATGCGAACACGTGAGACACCCAGACATGCATCACGCACGAGAACTGCGTCCATCCATTGCATCGGGAGATGAATAAAAATAGAAAGAAAAGGAGGCAAGGTGAAATGTACTGCGGACTCACGAGACCGAGGTTATGGCGTTGTGTCGAAGTCAGCAGCGAGAAGTACTCCTTGTGAGACGGTAGTTTCTCAAGGATGATGGTGGCTGCTTTGGCGAATTCGACAAAGGCGGCTTCGAGGTCGCTCGCCTCATGGTAAGCTCTGCCAGCCTTGCGGAAGGTATCAGCGGCTTTGAGCCATTGTTTCAACCCCTTCGACGGGTCCCATAAATTGTATGTAGCGCGATTCGCGAGTTCAGCGATACAGAACGGTCTACGCGGTGACGAGGAGGACTGCGGGGACGAGCGGGCGTAGGGGGAGGCCATGGCACTTGCAGGTTGAGTCTGG
>JBBPMO010000498.1:0-23023 GCA_038090315.1 Xanthoconium stramineum | reverse complement strand
CAGGCCCCGGTATCTTAACACCCTTGGTGTCTCCTTCGTCACTCGTTTCCAGCGCCTTGGCCAGCTCACCGACATGGAAGACGCCCTTTCGAGGCAGAGGGAAGCTGTTGACCTCACTCCTGACAGTCACCCTGACAGACCCCGGTATCTTAACACCCTTGGTGTCTCCTTCGTCACTCGTTTCCAGCACCTCGGCCAGCTCAACGACTTGGCAGACGCCATTTCGAGGCTGAGGGAAGCTGTTGACCTCACTCCTGACGGTCACCCTGACAGGCCCAGGCATCTTAACGACCTTGGCATCTCCTTCCTCACTCGTTTTAACCACCTCGGCCGGCTCAACGACCTGGCAGCCGCCATATCGAGGCTGAGTGAAGCTGTTGACCTCACTCCTGACGGTCATCCTGGCAAGCCCAACCTTCTTATTCACCTCGGCAACTCCTTTGGAACTCGTTTCGAGCGCCTCGGCCATCTGAGTGACATGAAACATGCAATCTCTCTCTTTTTTTGTGCTGCTTCTGATCTCTTGGGTCCTGCTACAGTTCGATTCCGCGCATCACAGAACTGGATCACATGTGCTCGTGCTATCCGTCATCCTTCTCTTCTTCATGCATATTCTCTTTCAATAAACATCCTTCCTCAACTTGCATGGAATGGCCTCTCTCTTTCAGCCCGTTATACTGAACTCGTGCGACATGCCGATGTGGTGCGGGAGGCCGCAGCTGCTGCTTTAGAATCAGGTCTTCCGGAAATCGCAGTGGAGTGGCTCGAGCAGGCCCGCTCCATTGTATGGGGGGACCTTTTCCAACTTCGCAGCTCCTATGAAGACTTGTCATCTTCTTATCCCGATCGTGCCTATAGACTTCGGGAACTGTCTGCCGCATTAGAGCATGCTAGTGCCACTCACGAAAAATCTTTGTCCGCCCTCTCCGAACCGACTTCAAGTGCGACAACATCCTTGCGACAAGAGGCTGACAGGCACCGTACGCTGGCAATCGAGCGAGACAAGCTGCTCCAGGATATCCGAAAGTTGCCAGGTTTCGAGGGGTTCCTCCTCCAGAAAGACTTCTCTCAGCTTCGTGCCTCTGCTCACTCTGGACCAGTCGTCATACTTAACGCTGCAGAAAACCGCTGTGATGCGTTGATCGTTCTTCCCAATGTAGATCATGTCATTCATGTCCCACTCCCCCAATTCAGTCTGAAGCAATCTACCGGTCTCCAGAACACCCTGCAAGGTTTTCTTCGTCAAGCGAGGGAGGGAAGACTTGCGCCATTTGAAGGCGTCAGCTGGGAGTCGTTCTTATCTCCGTTGTGGAGACGTGTGGTCAAACCCGTCCTGGATGCCCTGGGTTTCTCAGTACGTGATGTCATCCTGCTTGAGTTTATTGTAAAGCTCATCTGTCCATCTATCCCAAACAGACACCTGGGGACCTATCTCGTATTTTTTGGTGTCCCACAGGACCATTCATGTTTCTCCCTATTCATGCAGCAGGTATCTATGATACCGTGCATCCACAACCTGGGGACAAAGTATTCGACTTTGTTGTTTCGTCATATACCCCTTCACTCAGCATTCTTGCACACTCAGCCAATCACAAGCCAATGGCTGGCCGTGAACTTCGCCTTCTTGCTGTCCGTCAACCGTCGTCGGATGGCCTATCCCCACTTCGAGGTGTAGTCGCCGAGCTGGAATACATGAAGGAGGTGATCAAGAATTCAGCATGCATTACCCTCCTGGAATCCTCCGTCGGAACGGTCGAGGAAGTCCTCGAATTGATGAAGGAGGTGGACTGGGTGCATTTCGCATGTCATGGCACCCAAGATCCCACGAGTCCGACAGAGAGTGGACTCTGTCTCGCAAACAAACGCCGGCTGAAAGTATCTGACATGATCACCTTGTCGCGTTCTCGTGGTGGCCTTGCCTTCCTCTCCGCATGCGAGACAGCGACGGGTGACAAGCATCTCTCCGATGAGGCGATTCATATTGCGGCAGGAATGCTGTTTGCGGGTTACAGTGGAGTGATTGGGACGATGTGGTCGATCAGCGATAGGCTTGCGCCGGATGTTGCAAGGGATGTCTATGAGGAGCTGTTCCGGGATGACAAGCGGCCGGATTCTCGGGAGGCGGCGCGAGCGCTGCACGAAGCCATGAAGTGTGCTCGAGATCGTGGTGAGGCGTTCGTTGACTGGATTCCATTCATTCATGTAGGACACTGAAAATATTTGAGACTGTCTAATCAGATTGAAATGTAATATACTCCAGACGTGACCACTGGCATACAATGTGCTATGACTTGATTGTCAGATGAGGTCAAGTCGTCGTGCGGCATTGACTCCATTCGTCGTCGTGGCGCGGCGGACATTTCCTACCTATATATCCGCATTTCCTTTGGTACTATTCTTCCTTTCCCTCATGTCTGATACGGATGGGCCTTTGCTCGTAGCTACACTGACAGGACCGGTTTGGGTCAACGGGAATGATCACCACGACATGCCAAATCGATCATCATGATGCGGCACGTGGTTCCTAGGTGGCGTCCAAAGTTGACTTGCCACGGACATGTCCACCAAATCCAGATCCATGTATCTCACTCACCAGTACGACGTTTCCGCCTGAAGGCGCCAGTACTGGACTCGGAGTGGCTGACTATGTAAAAAGTCTCATCTTTCCGGGGCTGTAGTCAAGATCTGGTTCGCGGGTCCCCACCGTCCGAATCAGTCCTACCCGAAGTGTGAATGTCGTCCAAAGCGTGTAGCTTGACCGCCTGCAAGCTTGTTCGATTTCTAAGACAAAGAACAAAGACAGAAGCAGAGATCGATCACCGGCACCGATCAGGGCATGTTGACGTCTACATTGTTATTGTTCGGAAAGAATCGGTCCGGGCCCGGGCACGAACGTCGAGCGCTTGAAGCGCTCATGGCGTTGAACGTGGCGGAGTCGGACGAACGCAGTGTGTTGAGTCGTTCATGGCGAGTCGCACCGGGATGTTGATGTTGAAGGGTCGCGACGCGTTTGGAACGACAAGCGTCTGGACGTTTGGATATGTGAATATGAACAACGTGCGTTCAAATCTTTGGGGAAAAAAACAATATTCGTATTACTAGTAGCCGTTAGCCTCACTACTAGGCCTGTACCCTGGTGACTGCACGAAACGAGCAAAGGGAGTCTTGGCACGTACACGTGATTCCTGGCCACTCCAATCACCAATGATCGCCATCTGAGTTGTATCAGGTTCTGAGACGGTGCACTCGTACTACTAAGTATCGACGGGGCGCCCACGGACACTTCGGCGGGCGCTTCCGGATTACTAGCGGGTCAGGATCGCGACACCCGAGCTCGACACGAGGTCGCGCGTTCAAGTAGGGGTCAAAATCAAATGATGGACCCGGACCAGGATTCCCTGTATCATACCAGAGCCATCCGAGATCTCGAATAAACCGCGCGACGAACGAGCAAGAAGTTCATAGCAAGACTATTCGAACACTGAGTCTCGAGCTCGACAACGTGCCACTGAACTCCCAACGATGGCACTGATCATGGTTTGGGTCACAAAAACAAACTTTCATGAACCTTCAATTGCAACACGCCATTACAAGGGATGGAAGCAAACGTAAGCCTACCTTCAATTTGTTAACTTCTTGTTCTTTCTTTCTACCGAGTCCTTCTGGCCCTTTGCCTCCGTCGTGGGCCTCAGGCTGAATCACGGGTATTTATTCTAGTTGGGACGAATGGGTCCCTGTAGCATGTCCACTCAAGTTTAACGAAACCGGCGCTGCGCTTCAGAAGGCCCTTTCCAGCCAAGCATCCCAAGCAGTGTCCTCTTCCGCAACGGAGTAGAAAAGTGGGTCTTGTGGTGCGGGTGGTAAAGCAGATTCCGGAACAGGACGGGGTGGGAGGAAAGACGGGAGGAGGACGAAACGGGCCAGAGATAATGTGAGTCATATTGATTTGGTGTTGAACATGACTCGGGGCTGCGGGGCGTCCATGTCATTCTGGTTGCTCACTCTGATGCGGTAAGACAACAGCAGTCGAAAGCCAGGAATGAAGCTGGACGTGCCCGAAGGACTCAAAGTATTCGTTGATGACTGGGAAGCTATCACGGGAAATAGCCAGGTACGTCACACTTTGGCTAGATGTATTCGCCTCTCTCACTCTCTGGACCTCTCTGCCACTCGTTTCGTTGCTCGCATGGCTTACGGTATCGAAAACGTAGTTGGTTACGTCCCCTCGGATGGCACTTGTCCTTTTTGCTTTCCCCTTTCTCGTGGATGTATCTCCTTTAGAAAACATGCAGTCGAAAAGACAGGGACGCTGGACTTTTTGAAGGAGTGCGAGTGAGACTGTTGACCTCAAGCAGAGGCTACGGAGAACTCGAAGCACGAGCGGGGCAAGACGAAGAAGAACAGCACTGCGCCTGCCGCTGGGGGAAAAAGAAACGGCGCAAAAGAAAGGTTGATGTGGATGTGGATGGCATAGGAGAAGAGGCCCAGGCAGGGGCAAAGGGAGACACCGCGACGGACGAGGACGACGATAGAGACGGTGGTGCGGAATCGAAACATCGAGATCAGGATGCAGACTGGCGGGATTCGCCTTACGTTTCGAGGTGATGGTAGTCTGAAAAAAAAGGTATATCTGAACCAGCTCAACTTCGCCTCTCATGACCAGCTGCTCTACAACTGACCTGAGTCAACCTTCTGTTGCGTACGGCGGAGCGAAGAAACGACACACTCGGGTAATCTCACTGGCGGACACCTCCGACGAGCATGGACGAAGACGGCGAGGCTTTTATCGGGCTCGGCAACTGCAAGCTCCTGTTAGAGATATTCCATATCCATCGCGACACTCACTCATCGGTGGAAGAAAAGGCGTCTTGTCACCCAACGTCTGCCGATTCTCTGGCAAACTCGGAGGACCGACACAAAAATGCTGGTCAGTCAGCCTCGCAAACCTGAAATGTATACGTGAGTTGGCTGGTTGTCGTGCAAGGGGAAGGACGATCGTCACCTGCGAGCGTGGTCTACTTCGTTCTCCGAGAGACGTTGTGTGAACTTCTGGATTGGTCATGATATATCGAACAAACGTTTCGATCTGTAGTAGTAGTTGTTGTTGGCTGGACAAACAACGTAGCGTGGTAGCAAACCTTGCTCACCCTGAACAGCCTCGTACGAAGGTAGAATCGGACAACAAATTTGACCCGCGCGACCTCAATCTGAGCGAGCATAATCCGAAAGTGTTCTTCCTCGGAAGACGAGGGATCGGACCGCAGAAACTGGATGGTCTCGGACTGTAAAGGCCCCATGTTACAAACCACATTCGACGAAGACGAAGACGAAGCGGAGCATCTCACCTACTCGACGCCGTATATGATCGAGAAGTCCAGAGAGTACGTCCTCCGCGATGGGGAGAACATATGGTGCGTGCCGCTCGTTCATCCAGTGTGGGATGAGCTGCTGGAGCGGTATCTCTTCCTCGAACGGGGGTGAGTCGGTTCTGGAAGGTGTTGTTGTCGCGACTGCCAAGTCTTGCGAGGAAGTCCTCGTCATTGTCCATGGTAGAGACGCGTCAGATGTTGATCTTACGAAGGTGGAGATACGAGATGGTAAGTTGAGAGGATGCGATTGCCGTCCTTGCCATCGAAAGGCACTAGCGTCCTTTGAGTATACGTCTGAAACAGGACGGTAGGTGCATGGGATCTCGGCATCCATGAGTAGCCTTGCTTGAACTCGTGTGGGACGGTTTTGGGGGATGGACGGAATATAGTATGTAGATGAACAGTGCCGTGTAGACGGGCGTAGCAAAGTTGGGTTAAAACGTCATGGTGTGGTCGTCGCTGTCTGACTAGCGTGAGACTCGGGGCACCTAGACGAGCCCAGCTGATTCATTTGTATGATTTGGACTCGAGCTCTGCGTCAGCTCTGAGCTGGCCTTGCACCGCTCGTGCGCGTGAGTCCTCGCGGTATCCCCACTGAAACCACACAGACAGTCGTCATGCCGTTACATACGCGTGTCGACTCGGAGGATTCGCTGTGTCCTCGAGGCCTACATCAATTTGCTGTGGTGACTGCTGCGCACACAGCAACTACAAGCTTATATGAAAGTGCCTCAGGTGCGCCCTTTTTGCAACTTCAGCACCTCAGTTTCCCTTCAGCAGTGATGTCCAGTAGATCAGACACAGCAGAAGAACAACCGCAGCGTGGATCAACAACGTCGCTGTCGACAAGGTTTGGCTTACTGTGTAGGCGAATATGGGCTTCAATGTGCTCCGGGTATGTCCTTCGTTGCATGTCTCAACAGCCAGCCTAAGCAGTGACGAGCAGCAGATCGGGCACAGGAGAAGAAGGACTGCATCATATGCCCACTACGTTGAGGCGAACAAGGTTCGTTTCACTATGGAGGCGATTATGGAGGTTACCGTACTCCAGGTGAGTCCCTTGTTGCACACATCAACCGCTCGCTTTACAGGTCCAACCACCGGTGACTAGCAGATCGAACGCAGGAGAGGAGCAATCGCATGAAGCTGCGACGTTGCCATCTGGTTCCTTGACTGTAGGCTTCGTGACATACTAGTAGCTACACCATCATTAACTGATCTATCCTCCAGGACATTACATCAACGAACGTGGACAATGAAAATGTGGGTTTCGTGACCTAGCTGCTAGAACGTCAACTTACCTATCCTCCAGGAGAGCCTACCATCACCTGGCGTTTCCCCCTCCGGCCTCATGGAGGAGCAAGAGCAAGGAGGGACCCATGGACCAGCAGTCCACCCACCGAATGGAGACACGTCATTTTACATCTACGAGACTAATATTGTGGGTTCCGTGACCTAGCTGCTAGACCACCGACTGACTTACCCCGCAGAACGACATACCATTACCCAATCTCACGCATGAGCAAGGGCAAGAAGAGATCGTTATATCAGGAGTCCAGCCCTATGATGGCTCGTCCTATTCAGACACATCAACGCAAACGGACAAGGAGAATGTAGGTCTCGTGACCTAGCTGCTAGGTTGCCAACTGACCCATCCCGTAGGACGGTGTATCACCCGACATTTCCCACCCCCGTCCCACGGAGGAACAAGAGCCAGAGGAAACCCCTGTGGCAGGACAGGTTGGGTTGTCCTCGTCAGACACATCAATTCACACAGACGAGGACAAAGAACTAATGATCACGAGTACGAAACTTATTCCTCTACAGTTTGCAAACAATATCAATAACAACGTAGGTATCCGAGCGACAGACGTCACTCTGGGACTTAGAGGCATCCCCGCTAGTTTCTACGCAGCGATACATCACAGCGGTCTTGAATGGAGGACTGAAAATAAGCCTTCACCAGTAAACCACGATATTGTCGAATGGAATGGGCAAATCCCGATGTAAGATCCCCTTTCTCCAGCGGTGGACTGTCCTGACGAACTTTGCAGTCCGTCAGTCTTGTCGGCTGCCATTCGTCTTGAAGTCTACGCATCCTTTGAATTCCAGCCCGTGTTGGGTTCTGGGGAGCAGCTGCAAAAGTTTACAACTACTATGGAGCGACTGTTGGACCGCAGCGCAACAGGAGTTCGTGAGTGCTAGCAAGTTTTGCCCGTGGATTTTGGACTCTTACACCATGATAGCGTTCGATTTTCTTCCGAGGGATGGGGACGTTGTGTCCCCGTGTTCATCCATTTTAGTTACTGTCGTACCGCGAAAGTGCGAGGGCGGTGATCCATCTACACTGAGGTTCCTCAGCCCTCATTCCGTAAGTGGGTAATTCACGTGGACGGCATCATTGTTAATCGTCGTGCGTCCACAGTCGACCACTGATCCCCAGGGCGAGCTAGAAAACACGACGGACAAAGGCCACAGTGCTCTCTCGCGTTATCAAAAGCACGGCAAGAAACGAGACCTGGAGGATTCTGTCGCAGAGTTCGAGCGGGCGCTCCGTGTTTGTCCACCAAATCATCCTTGTCGTGCGGCAGCTCAGTCGAACCTGGCAACGGCAAAATTCATTCTCTGCCAGGTGGATGATGGAGATTTGCTAGTCCCTCTTGGTTTGTATCATGATGCACTCGCTGCCCGTGCTATTGGCCACCCAGACAGACCATCGACGTTAGTTCGGCTGGCCGCAGTGTATTTCGCACGATGCCAGAAGCTGGAAGACGAGGCCGCTGGAGCACAGGCTGAAGTATTGCTGCGTGAGGCGATGAAGCTCAGCTCGGCAGATAATCATGCAAACCAAGCTGCGCTGTTCATGCTGAAACTGCGTAGCGGACATAGAGTGGGACGCGTGGAACAGATTGGCCAATTGTTAGTAGAACATGGCTCAGCTTCACGCTTGACAGACGAGGACCTGCACAATTTAAGTATCGATTTGTTACGCCGCTTCCAACGGTTTGGTGACCTGGCGGACTTGCAACAGGCAGTCAGTGTCTTGCGGGAATCAGTCAGGTCCACTTCGCCGCGGGATGACCGGTACCGTGCTGGGCTAGGGAATCTGGGTATGGCGCTACTCTATCGTTTCGAACACCTTGGGGATCAAGCAGACCTGGATGAGGGGATATCAAGGCTGGGAGATGCTTTTGACATCACTCCTGACGGCCACCCCGACAAACCTGGCCATCTTAACAGCCTTGGCAGCTCCTTCCTCACTCGTTTCGAGCGCCTCGGCCAGCTCAGCGACCTGGAGGACGCCATTTCGAGGCAGAGGCAAGCAGTTGAACTCACTCCTGACGGTCACCCTCACAAGCCCAACCATGTTAACAACCTCGGCAACTCCTTCTTCACTCGTTTCAAGCGCTTCGGCCAGCTCAACGACCTGGAAGATGCCATTTCGGGGCAGAGGGAAGCTGTTGACCTCACCCCTGACGGTCACCCTGACAAGCCCAGGTGTCTTAACAATCTCGGCAACTCCTTCCTCACTCGTTTCCAGCGCCTCGGCCAGCTCAATGACCTGGAGGATGCCATTTCGAAGCAGAGGGAAGCTGTCGACCTCACTCCTGATGGTCACCCTGCCAAGCCCCGCCGTCTTCACAACCTCGGCATCTCCTTCCGAACTCGTTTCGTGTGCCTCGGCCAGCTCAATGACCTGGAGGACGCCATTTCAAGGCAGAGGCAAGCTGTCGACCTCACCCCTGATGGTCACCCTGACAAGCCCAGCCATCTTAACAACCTTGGCAACTCCTTCCGAACTCGTTTCAAGCGCCTCGGCCAGCTTAATGACCTGGAGGACGGCATTTCAAGGCAGAGGGAAGCTGTTGACCTCACTCCTGACGGTCACCCACACAAACCCAGCCATCTTCAAGACCTCGGCAACTGCTTCCTCACTCGTTTCCAGCGCCTCGGCCAGCTCAACGACCTGGAGGACGCCATTTTGAGGCAGAGGGAAGCTGTTGACCTCACTCCTGATGGTCATCCTGACAGGCCCAGCGGTCTTAACAGCCTTGGCGTCTCCTTCCTCATCCGTTTCGAGCGCCTCGGTCAGCTCAATGACTTGGAGGATGGCATTTCAAGGCAGAGAGAGGCTGTTGGCCTCACCCCTGATGGTCACCCCGACAAGCCCAACTATCTTCAAAATCTTGGCACCTCCTTCCTCACTCGTTTCGAGCGTCTCGGCCAGCTCAATGACCTGGAGAATGGCATTTCGAAGCAGAGGGAAGCCGTTGACCTCATTCCTGACGATCACCCTGACAAGCCCAGCCATCTTCAAAACCTCGGCAACTCCTTCCTTACTCGTTTCGAGCACCTCGGCCAGTTCAACGACCTGGAGGATGCCATTTCGAGGCGGAGGGAAGCTGTTGACCTTACTCCTAATGGTCACCCTGACAAGCCCAGCCGTCTTCAAGACCTTGGTGACTCCTTCCTCACTCGTTTCGAGCGCCTCGGCCAGCTCAACGACCTGGAGGGTGCCATTTCGAGGCAGAGGGAAGCTGTCGTCCTCACTCCCGACGATCACTCTCACAAGCCCAGCTGTCTTAACAACCTCGGCAACTCCTTCCTCACTCGTTTCCAGCGCCTCGGCCAGCTCAACGACCTGGAGGATGCCATTTCGAGGCAGAGAGAAGCTGTTGACCTCACTCCTGACGGTCACCCCGACAAGCCCAGCCATCTTAACAACCTCGGCACCTCCTTCCTTGCTCGTTTCGAGCGCCTCGGCCAGCTCAACGACCTGGCGGATAGCATTTCGAGGCAGAAAGAAGCTGTTGACCTCACTCCTGACGGTCACCCTCTTAAGCCCAGCCGTCTTAACAACTTCGGCAACTCCTTCCTCACTCGTTTCAAGTGCCTTGGCCAACTCAACGACCTGGAGGACGCCATTTCAAGGCAGAAGGAAGCTGTTGACCTCACTCCTGATGGTCACCCTGACAAGCCTGGCCGTCTTCAAAATCTCGGCAACTCCTTCCTCACTCGTTTCGATCGCCTCGGCCAGCTCCACGACCTGGAGGACGCCACTTCAAGGCAGAAGGAAGCTGTTGACCTCACTCCTAACGGTCACCCTCACAAGCCCAGCAGTCTTCAAAACCTCGGCAACTGCTTCTTCACTCGTTTCCAGCGCCTCAGCCAGCTCAACGACCTGGAGGATGCCATTTTGAGGCAGAGGGAAGCTGTTGATCTCACTCCTGACGATCACCCCGACAAGCCTCGCCGTCTTACCAACCTCGGCAACTCCTTCCTCACTCGTTTCCAACGCCTTGGCCAGCTCAACGACCTGGAGGATGCCATTTTGAGGCAGAGGGAAGCTGTTGATCTCACTCCTGACGATCACCCCGACAAGCCTCGCCGTCTTACCAACCTCGGCAACTCCTTCCTCACTCGTTTCCAGCGCCTTGGCCAGCTCAACGACATGGAGGATGCCATTTCGAGGCAGAGAGAAGCCGTTAACCTCACTCCTGATGGTCACCCTGACAAGCCCAACTGTCTTAACGGCCTCGGCATCTCCTTTCGAACTCGTTTCCAGCGCCTCGGCCAGCTCAACGACCTGGAAGATGCCATTTTGAGGCAGAGGGAAGCTGTTGACCTCACTCCTGACGGTCACCCTGACAAGCCCCGCCGTCTTCACAACCTCGGCATCTCCTTCCTCACTCGTTTCGAGTGCCTCGGCCAGCTCAACGACCTGGAGGACGCCATTTCAAGGCAGAGTGAAGCTGTTGATCTCATTCCTGACGGTCACCCTGACAAACCCAGCTGTCTTCATAACCTCGGCAACTGCTTCCTCGCTCGCTTCTCGCACCTCGGCCATCTGAGCGACATGGAACACGCAATTTCGCTGTTTTTTCGTGCTGCCTCTGATCCCTTGGGTCCTGCCACAGTTCGATTCCACACATCGCAGAACTGGATTACGTGTGCTCGTGCTATCCGCCATCGTTCTCTTCTTCATGCATATTCTGTTTCACTAAACATCCTTCCTCAACTTGCATGGAATGGCCTCCCTTTCTCAGGCCGTTATACTGAACTCGCGCGAGGTGCTGATGTGGTGCGGGAGGCCGCCGCTGCTGCTTTAGAATCAGGTCTTCCAGAAACAGCGGTGGAGTGGCTCGAGCAGGCCCGCTCAATCGTATGGGGGGACCTTTTCCAACTTCGCAGCTCCTACGAGGACTTGTCATCTTCTTATCCCGATTGTGCCTATAGACTTCGGGAACTGTCTGCCGCATTAGAGCGTGCTAGTGCCACTCACGAAAAATCTTTGTCCGCCCTCTCCGAACCGACTCCAAGTGCGACAACATCTTTGCAACAAGAGGCTGACAAGCACCGTGCGTTAGCGATCGAGCGAGATACGCTGCTCCAGGATATTCGAAAGTTGCCAGGTTTCGAGCGATTCCTTCTCCAGAAAGACTTCTCTCAGCTTCGTGCCTCTGCTCACTCTGGACCAGTCGTCATACTTAACGCTGCAGACAGCCGCTGTGATGCGTTGATCGTTCTTCCCAACGTAGACCATGTCATTCATGTCCCACTCCCCCAATTCAGTCTGAAGCAATCTTCCGGTCTCCAGAATACCCTGCAAGGTTTTCTTCGTCAAGCGAGGGAGGGGAGACTTGCCCCATTGGAAGGTGTCAGCTGGGAGTCGTTCTTATCTCCGTTGTGGGGACGTGTGGTCAAACCCGTCCTGGATGCCCTGGGTTTCTCAGTACGTGATGTCATCCTGCTTGAGTTTACTGTAAAGCTCATCTGTCCATCTATCCCAAACAGACACCTGGGGACCTATCTCGCATTTTCTGGTGTCCCACAGGACCATTCATGTTTCTCCCTATTCATGCAGCAGGTATCTATGATACCGTGCATCCACAACCTGGGGACAAAGTATTCGACTTTGTTGTTTCGTCATACACCCCTTCACTCAGCATTCTTGCACACTCAGCCAATCACAAGACAATGGCTGATCGTGGACTTCGCCTTCTTGCTGTCCGTCAACCGTCGTCGGATGGCCTATCCCCACTTCGAGGTGTAGTCACCGAGCTGGAATACATGAAGGAGGTGACCAAGAATTCAGCATGTATTACCCTCTTGGAATCCTCCGTCGGAACGGTCGAGGAGGTGCTCGAATTGATGAAGGAGGTAGACTGGGTGCATTTTGCATGTCATGGCACCCAAGATCCCACGAGTCCGACAGAGAGTGGACTCTGTCTCGCAAACAAACGCCGGCTGAGAGTATCTGACATGATCGCCTTGTCGCGTTCTCGTGGTGGCCTTGCCTTTCTCTCCGCATGTGAGACAGCGACGGGTGACAAGCGTCTCTCCGATGAGGCGATTCATATTGCGGCAGGAATGCTGTTTGCGGGTTACAGCGGAGTCATTGGGACTATGTGGTCGATCAGCGATAGGCTTGCGCCGGATGTCGCAAGGGATGTCTATGAGGAGCTGTTCCGGGATGACAAGCGGCCAGATTGTCGGGAGGCGGCGCGAGCGCTGCACGAAGCCATGAAGTGTGCTCGAGATCGTGGTGAGGCGTTTGTTGACTGGATTCCATTCATCCATGTAGGACACTGAAAGTATTCGGGAATGTCTAATCAGATTGAAATGTAATATACTCTTAACGTGACTGTATAATACATTATGACTTGATTGTCTTGTGAGGTCAAGTCGTCGTGCGGCGGACATTTCCTTACCTATACATCTGCATTCCTTTTAGTCCTATTCTTCCTTTCTCCCACGTCTGATACGGACGGGCCTTTGCCCGCGGCCACATTGACGGGACTGGTGTAGATCAACGAAGATGATCCCCACGACATGCCAAATCGATCATGTGGCACCTGCCACGGACTTGTCCACTGCAAATCCAGATCTACGTATCCCACCCACTAATACGACATTTCCACCCGAAGGCACCAGTACTCAGAGTGGCTAACTATGTAAAAAGGCACGCCTTTCTGAGCTGTGTGGTCTAGATCTGATTCGCGGATCCCCACCGTCCGAATCCAGTCCTATCCGAAACGTGAATGTGCATATGCTTGGATTTGATTTCGGAGATCAACGTCGTCCAATGCGTGTAGCTTGAACGCCTGAACGCTTGTTCGATCCACAAAACAAAAAAAGAACGAAAGACAGAAGAAATCGATCGCCGGCACCGATCAGGGCACGTTGACGTGCACATTGTCATTCGGAAAGCATCGGTCCGGGCCCGGGCACGAACGTCGAGCGCTTCAAGCACTTGGTGTTGAACGTGGCGGCGTGCGTTGGACGTCTGGCGCGAACGTGTATTGAGTCGTCCCTGGCGAGTCGCACCAGGGGTCACGACGCATTTGGAACAACAACGTTTGGACATGTGGTTGTGAACAACGTGCGTTCCATTCTTTGGGGAAAAACTTGAAGATGACGTATGAGCCGTGAACCTCACTACAGCACTTGGTAGGCCTGTACCTTGAGCAGTGACTCCACGAAACGAGCAAAAGGAGTCTTGGCACGTATACGGTACATGCACTCGTGAGTATCGACGGGGCGCCCATGGAAGACTATCGCTCAGACCGTGACACTCCCGAGGCCCGAGACGAACGCAGTCGCAAGCCAAGCAATCTGGGCCCGGAGAACAATGAACAAAAAGAAAGAACCACCGATCGAGCACGCCATCAGATGCATCGCCGACGTCGACCGACGCCGAGTCGAGCCAACGTCTCAGAGCCACACCGACAGTGACACCGCTGCCACGACGACATATTGAAATGTCACCACGTACGCGCGTCGAGCATCACGCACCACGCATCATGCGCCAGCTTCGCCCCAGCTGTGGGGTGAGACGTCCGAGTTCAACGTTCAACGTCCAATGTCAACGGTACACTGACCCGGACACGTTTGGTCAACTGCCAGTAACGTGAGACCCCCATCCCGGGCACCGCACCCCAAGTGTCGCGATTCCAGGTCCGCCGCGCATCACCAAGTTACGGACATTTCAGCGGGCGCCTCCGGAGCCTCACCAGCGGGACAGGATCGCGACACCCGAGCTCGACACGAAGTTCCGCGTTCAAAATCAAACGATGGACCCGGTCCAGGATTCACTGTATCATGGCAGAGCCGTCCGAGATCTCGAATATTGAGCCCCTGACGAACGAGCAAGAAGTTCTGACAACCGCGGCCCTGCGCGGGTCGGTAACCGTACCACAACCTCTGTGTTCGGGTACGTCAGATGAGATGAGATCTCTTCCCTGTTCTGCCTTGGCGGGATTGCTGGGTACAGCCAAGAAACGAAACCGATCGACGTCCGAGTCATCGCAAAACCGAAATCATATCCTGGCGATTCGGAATTCTCAGACCTCTAGATAGGAACATTGTGTCAGTAATCCGCGCTTGAATTCTACTCCAGGGGGTATAGGAGTATACAGGTATATACGTCGAGAGGGCATCTATCCATAATTATAGTTCCCCCCTCCAATGAGGATGGTTAGCCACCCGATCGTCTACGCGTCGTACCACAAGCAAGCTAGGGAAAAGGAAGAAAAGAGAAAGACAATCGTTACAGTCATGAGATCCATCCAGTGCAGTCGAGCACCACCGTCGAGTCGCACGTCGTCCGCGGGTATCATACTCGGACGGCCTTCCAGAACGATGCATACCTACAGCGAGGCGTTAATGATCATAAAGGACCGAGGTCGACGATAATACGCACATGTTGACCATGTCCAATGGAGCCTCTGGTCCTTTTCGTATACTAATTGGCGAAACTGCGAACCCGTGCTTCCTGAATCTATATATACGGCACCCCAGGTCGCAATGAGATCGAGAGAAACAATCACGTTCACACTCACACTTCCTGGTACCATGGCTGTCTTCCTGCAGATCGCCAGAGCACGAAGCCACCCGGGGAAAGTACCCTCGCGAGCTCAAATACCTCGTCGTCGACATCCTTGGCCCCGGGAGCGAACCAGTCCAGGTGATCCATAATGACGGCACGCGTAAGCGAGCCTGTCGAGAGACCACGGAGGACGCTAAGCAACCCATAATGTAAGTCATGTTTCATACGTACGACACGTGAAAAAAACCCCTCACTTGACGATCGAATCGGTGTGTAAACGGAACGCGTCTGTTGCCTTGGCATTATCCGCCCTAAGTGTGTCAAACCCTGCACGCGTGAGATAAGCCGGACACGAGGTGGGAGTGTAGCGGCCAGTCAGGCACTGGACGGGAAGCATGCATGAGAAAACACGTGAAACCACCAACACGAGTCCTCAGGGACGCACCAATGGGTAAAAGTATGCACCATCTTTGAACGAATACGTCGAAGGGATGGGATCCAGCGTATCTCTAACAAATTTGTACATGCTACCTTCGCTTAGCAACATCTTGCGTTGGTTGAGCGGGACACCGAGAGCGTTCCAGCAGAACATCGGGGTCTTCAGAAGCGCGACGACGAGCGGGTTTAGAAGCACAGGCATCAGTTTCTCTTTCCATATCCTAACTTGCTCTTCTTTCGAAGAGACGTTGCAGAGTTCTTCTGCGTCCTTGGTCACTCCCGTGAGAGAAAAGATGACCTGGGCGAGACGAAGGGCCAAGCCACTGTAGCCGTTCATGTAAAAGGCTTTCGAGAATGCCGTGTCGTTAATGTGCCAGAATTGGTATGCGATGGAGGAGAGGAACGGGGATATCTTGGAATCCAGCAGCTCGCGGAATTGAGCATTTTTACCCTCTCCAAACAGGGCGAAAAAGTCATCGTAGCCTAGAGTAAGCAGAGAGGCGAGTTTGAGCTCCAGGAGATGGCCTTGACTGGATGGCGAGTTAGACAGACGAACATGGCCAGCAATGGTGGCCGCCTTACCATGGGTTCATGTCCACACAATGTATCTGACGGAAAGCGTGAGCACGACAAACAAAGGCTGGGATCTCGACTTACCCTCCGAGGTTGAGCAGCAATGGCATAGTGCAAGGCATTGTCTCCCGCAGACGTGATGACAAGCATCGAATCATCAGGACCCAAGTTCAAATGCTTCATATCCTCAAAAGGGTCCTCCTACAACGCAAATCAGATCCCATTCTGCTCGACAACTGAAAACACACCCAGGTAAACGAGTAAATGAACGTTCTAAACTCCTTGTGCACGGGCTGTTCATAGTAGGGTAACCTCCAGGGCTGAAGAGCGTTCCATTCAGTACGGACGAATCAAAGAAGGGAAGCGACCCACATTTCCGACGTGGTAATGGAACGAGCTCAAGGGGGGCGTGATGTTGATTGTCGAGTGCGCAGGGAGAGGTTCAACCTCCACGACTGGCTTGCCAATATCGAGGAGAGGAATGGCTTTCGAGTCCTTGATGACGCTCAACGATGCAGGGGAGCAATTTCCGATCATGTTTCCACTCTCCACTTCAAACACATGGCAGAAACGGGACACGTCGCAGGAGCGCGAACGACCAAGCCAGATGTAATAGGGACTACAGGACGTTGAGAGCGAGGCAAAAGACACGCATACACGGTGCTTACATGCGCACGATGAATGGAATGATGAAGTGGTTCCTTCCATTGTACGTCTTGACCTGACGGTGGACATGAGAAGGCTACGCCGAGCGAGAGACGCATGCTGGACGTACCGTGCCAAACTTGTACTCGAGGTAGTCGCGTCGCTGGGGCGATAAGGACACGTGATCAAAGTCGAACCAGATCTGCCAAAACCAACGGCTGAGCCAGCCACATTCCTTGCTGGTTCCTCCGATGGCCTTTTCGTGGAGCGAGGGTTGGCGTCCCGATGTGTAGAAGTCAACGACGCCGAGCAAGCCGGTCTCTGGGGAGAGGACGTAGTCGATGCGATCGAGTAGGGTATAAAAGTTGGGGATCTAGGCAGGCGTGGGTACTTTGGGGCAAGGAGAGAAGAGAAGCACGTACCATGGAAAGCGAGTAGCTGAGCGTGATGAAGCTGACGCTGCCCTTGGGATCCATGGTGGACCACCCGGGGAGAGAAAACTCTGTCGCATCCTGGCAGAGGACAGTGATGTTGCGCCAACCCTTGCGTGCAAAGCGCTTGCGGGCGACATCGAGGAGGGGTTCACAGAGGTCGATGAGATAGATGGCGTCGAACTGCGAGACGGGAAAGTGCTTATCCATCAATTCAATGTTGTGACCTGACGGCAATTAATTCCGAGGACGAAAAAGGAAGGTTGGGTACGCACCAGTACCACCGCCGATATCAATCCAGATGAGTTTCTGAGAGGGGTCCTTGGCACGGAGGGTGCGAAGATGACTGACGGAGAGCTTGAGCATGGTGTTGCGGCCGCGGAGGAGGCCGCTGCGAGTCTTGTCATACACGTCTGCCTGACCCTTGTAAAACTATGATCGGAAGAGGGATGAGGAAGTACGGGGCAGAGGGAGATGGGAGGATGGACCTTGTCTAGACGCGTCCGCTGATCCGTCGCACCGAGTGGGCGCAAGAAGCAATGCCATACAAACTTGAGCTGGGGCATGATCGCATCACCGAACGCGAGGGCGACGGCGAGGAGAGAGCCAGCGAGGATGAGACATGCTGCGACCGTCGACGACCCGGTGTAGTAGGCGAGCGCGCCGCCGAGGTAGCTGTGGAGGGGGTGAGGGGAGAAGAAGAGGAGGAGAGTGGGACGCACTGTCGGTTAGTGTACACGAGGAGGCCCGCGAGGAGGGAGAGGACGCGGAAAGAGAGCATAGTGGGCGGGGATGAGTACAGCATGGACTGGGTCTTATAGAAAAAAAGTAGCGATTTAGTACGTTGTTATCAAAGTCACTGTCGAGGTCCAATCGCATCGTTCGCACGAGGAAACATGCGCATCTGGCAACGAACGTGCGACTGGACCTCGGGATTGACAGCGTCAAATGTTTGGGGCGGGAGATAGCGGACACGCAATTGTATTTACCGAACGCCACTCATTAGAAGGACGAGTCCTCCTTTGTATCCCCGCATGGACACCGACAATCCAGCCTCGCTGTTATACCCGTAAAGCATCCAAGCCAACTTTCGTGCGCGTGGTTGATTATCACAGATTATCGTGGCCCACCTGTTATTGTCCTCGATAGACGCTCAGAATCCTACAAAAGGAGGCTCTGCCTCAACATCTTCTCTTCTCTCCCACCTCGTGTACTTCGCGCGTAATCACCTCATGCCTTACCTTCAACGAAAATACATCGATCTTATCCGTAACGCATCCTCGAAATGGATCAATTGGGACCCACCCATCCCGATCCGGGTTCGTCTCGTGTCTTCATTTCCTATTTCATATATCCTCTCTCGATCTGACCTGCTTCGCAGGTCGGCGCGTACGGCCGCGTCGACAAGCACACCGGCGAATTGATCGTCGATGGCAACATCTACGACGAGGACTTTCAGCGTGAACTCGACAAGCTCGGCATCGTCCTCCGCATCGCCGATCACCCACCGGAAGAGAGCGGCGTCGAAGAGGAGTATGTCATTGCCTCTGGTGGCGCTCACCGCCTCGACCTCAGCGTGGGACCCGAAGTGTGCGCGCAGCGTCTCTCATCCTGCACACATGCCGTGTCACTTACAGGTACACCCGCAGCGGCGTCGCCGGCCTCGCCACTGCGTCCTTCAGAGCCCAGTGGCAGTTCGAACGCGGAAAGCGCGATGCCCTCCTCGTCATGTTCTGCCCCCGCATTCGATACATCCCGGAGAACGTCGTCCTCGGTAAGCTCTACAAAGTGCCCCTGCTCAAGGACAAGTGGCTCGTCACCAGCGTACATATCTGCCCCGCCTTTTCCATGTATCTCTCCAACAAATGTGGGTTTCCCGCACCCCGTACGTTGCCGTGACCCACGCCCGTCTACAGCCGGCGAAAAGGTCTCTCTCGCGCTCTTGGGCAAAGTTCCCGTAACCCCCGCACCCGGCATCACCGCAGGCGCAGACGCCAACATTGGCTGGTGGTCCGACGCCCAAGCCGACCTCATCCGCAGAGCCTGCGACAAGACTGGCAAGTACTGCTACACCCCGCTCTACACGTTGAAACGCAAAGTCGGGCCGCTCATGAGGCTCTTCAGGCAGGAGGGAGAGCCGGAGGCCACGGGTGATGATTTGTGCGTCAGGCTCCTTCTTTGTTTGCCCTTTGCTCTTTGGTGGAGGCGATGGCTGATTGCGATTGCGATTAGGTGGGGCGACGCGATGCCGCCTTGGGATCCTCTCAACGAGGACGGTGAAGAAGACGAGCTCGACATCGTAAGCATACCCTTCATGCGCTTCCGTACCTCGGGCCTTCTGACAAAGGCTACAGCACATGGTCGAGGAGAATCCGGACGAGTTCTAGGTTCTCATTCCCAATGTACCCCTCTTCATCGACGTTCAACCTAATCTGTGCACGCATTTATCTCATACCCTCTCATACTTGCAACCATGTCCACTAAATCTTACCAATGCAACGTCTTGTCTATACAAAGCGCACTCGAGGCGTGATGGGTCGATGATGGCAATGATTAAGTCAAAGGACGACGGCACGCCATTATTTACTGACGCGCGATCGCAGCAAGTTACAAAAAGCGGACCGGCGAATAGCGAACGAAGAGCAGGACACACGAGACAGCGCACACGCACTGCACTCGTGATTGACGTAGACAAACAGAATGAGCTACGCATAACGTATGGAAAAACGGTGGGTGACCTGACAGCAAAAGAGAGACACAAAAAGAGACTAGTACATGTACACAGAAATATATGCGATGAGGCGGGCCGCTAAAGAGCATTGACGATATTCTACAGGGCGCGGTCGAAACGATATCCACATGCAAACGTGAACCACACAGAGACGACGCAACTGAACGAAAATGAAACGATCTATGGAAACAAGGAAGGTAACCGAAGACCACGAGACAAATTGTGCAACGATCGAAAGTAAGTGGGGTAACTCGAAGAATACAATGGATCTAGGAGTGCGTTCGGGGGATAGACATATTATGCAGAAGTGTTGGGGCTGCCACGAGGTTCGGCCGGTGCTTCCGAAGGTTTGTCTGGCAGCCCCGCGATCGTGGAAGATGATGGGGTACTCGCACCAGGCGGTGGGGGTCCTTGTGGTGGGTAATTACCGTAGCCGTGCCACGTTCCGGGGTACCCACCATAAGGAGGGTGCGGTGGTGGCGGATAATACGGAGGATAGAAGCCTTGTGAATGAGGGACGAGAGCCTGTTGCTGAGGGTCGCCAGGTGGTGGATTATTATAGCCCGGATAGCCGTATGATTGGGGTGGGGGAGGACCTTGGTGCGTGTGCGGCGTGGTGGGAGACGCACTGCGAACATGTGAGCCGAGATGCGAGGATGGAACTGAAGTTGCGTACCCAGGTGGACCGTAATAGTTTGATTGTACTGGGTAAGGAGTGTACTGGGTGTGGGGAGGGATGTTCGATACAGGCGATTGGTCGGGGTAACCGTGTGAGGGAAGGGGAGGGCCAGCCTGGGCAGATGTGGGAGAAGCGGGAGAGGGAAGCGCATTTCCCTGGCGATCGGTGGGAGAGGTAGATTCGGACTGGTTAGCCTTTCCCTTCCGTCTCTTGCCACCGTAGGGATTGTAGCGACCACGCCTGCCGTCCGAGACACGACCGTCTGTGAGGAGGGGGAGGCCAGAAGACAGGGGCCCGGTCATCATGGGTGGTGGATCGATGTCGTCTGCTTCGCCGCGATAACGGGGGACGCCATCGACGCCTATTTCGACCTTGGGTGGGTTGCGGAAGTGCGTCTTGTCGAGGTACTCTGGGCTGATGTCGAGGGAGGCAAGCTCTGGAAGCGACGACGGGGAACGAAGACGGCCCTGTTCGACGTCCTCGATTTTGTAGTAGGAGATGAGGTGCTGAGAGACGCCGCTTATGGTGAGGGAAAAGGTCTGACGGGGGGCAGGCGTGAGAAAGTGGGTGTGGAGGGGGTCAGACAACGAGGACCGACCTTTTTCATGAGGCCATCGGTTTTGAACTTGTAGCTGTTGGTGAGACTGCCGATGAGGACACGTTCGCGCTGTCTGTCCAAGCCAGTGGTGGCAGACTCGCCCTTGGGTCGGCTGAGTGACTGGCCCTCGAGGCGGGCGCCGTCCACGTTGTACTGCGAGTGCTCGTTGACGGTCTCTGGTGGGTCCGCACGCACGCCCCTGTGCCCTGCGCCGCGTTTGTCCGTTTCACGGTAGAGGAGGAAGTTGCCGAGGATGCGAGACGGGCTCCAGAAGAAACCGTCTGTCCAGCGCTTGATGCCACTCTCGTCCTCGTCAAAGACGAACACGGAGCCCGATGTGATCATTTTGCGTTCCGAGTCGACGAGACGGCGGGTCACTCTTGGGATGAGGCCGCGACGTGCGGCTTCGAGGATGAGGAGGGCATCGCCAGTGGTTTCTATCCATCCAGACCAGGGCGGTTCTGTCCAGGTTGCGGCCTGCTGTTGCTGTGGATTTGAGGAAGGATTTGAAGGAGAGTTCGTGGACATCTGAGGCGGGAAATTATTGCTACATGATGATGATGGAGATAAAACAAGAAGCCATCAACCACCTTGAATCAAAGTTTGCGGACAGACAAGGTTGACTCACCGAGCAGGTAGATTTGCGAGTCGGAGGCGTGAACGTGCGCTTTTTTGGTATAACCATTCGCATTTCACGCCACACCTGTTCCATAACCGCCAATGGGTCCGTGCGCGAACAATACTCGTCGTACAATACATTCACCGCACTCTATCGCCAATAATCGCCCTTTGTAGCCCGTCCAGTGCAGCGGCCATTCGCGCTGCGTCGACCCAACAAGGTTTCCCGGCAGCGGGCTTAGTCATCCCCGAATCACTGTCCGCGAAGGTTAACCCTCGAGCTTGAGCTTGCACAAGGTCAATACACACATATATTTATCTTCCTTGCGGTCTAGATGATCAGCGACCGCGATTACGAATGTCCTTTGTACCTCGCCGTTTATTCCCCCGATTTCCATCCTCGCGGCCCCCGATAGAATCCAGTTCGCCTCCTCGGATGTTGGGGACTCGCACGCCCCTGCCGTTTTTTCGCAGCAGACTTCTTGCCATTCTTCATGGCAACCGGCTCATCTTCTCGGATTGTCCAACTTGGTTGACCTTTGTCGTAACAACTTATGGCAGCATACGATGTTCTGCAAACTCGGGTTCGCCACAGAACAACTGCATACATTATGATGTACTTGCGTCCACTAAGTACCATTCTGTGGAACACGACTCTGACCTAACCGTCATAGGCGCTTTCGATGTCATATGGCCCTCTTTAGACACGACGGCACACAATCCCCGCTATTTCCACGAAGACCGGCAGTCCTTTGGCTTCCTAATCGTTTCAAATAATTAATCCTGGCCGCTCAATGCCCACCCCGGAGTGTCACGGGTGTCCCTTGGTACCCGACTAGAATATCTCCATCGAACGACATCTTATTTTTGGCTGGTCGGCGCCCTCGAGTTCCCCAACAGAGCAGCCGAGTTGTTTTTAGTGCTATCTGATGTGATGGCTGGGTTCAAACCAACGTGCTTGTATGCTATAAAAACGAGGGTCAAGGTAACGTCAACGACTCACTCACAGAGCCACCATGGCTTCTTTGTGTCTTTTCACGCTCTTGTCACCTCTCATAGCTCGGGCTGCTATCGTTGAGCGAGCGAGCACGGTGTCCCCCGTAACAACTGGT
>JBBPMO010000497.1:12237-23058 GCA_038090315.1 Xanthoconium stramineum | reverse complement strand
GCATGATAATGCCGCCGGCTTACCATTCTGGGCCAAGTCATGATAAGGCGCATTAAAATGGGTGCTAATGGGCTTTACATCATGTACACGGCAGGTGCCGGCCAGATAGCTGATGATGATGAAACATGTCACATGATAACGTTGATTTCCCTATGCGTGTTGATAATCGATTACTTCTGCCGCTATGCACATATCAGGCATCTTTCGCCTCACTTCTTCCACATTTCACCGCACTTTCTCCCCTCAGCCACTATGCCCGTCCAATGGAAGTCGCGAAAAAAATATAATTATTCTGATGCAACGCTCAATACTCAAATACCATGTCCGACGTGCGGGAAGTCATTCAGACGGCAAGGGTTCAAGAAACACGAAGCAAGCTGCAAGGCTCGAGGAGAAGCAGAAAAAGACCGCGCTCAAGCAGGACGTCGTTATGAGCAGACACTGGATGGTGAGTACTGATACGATTGTCGTGTAACGGTTCCGAACTCTTATGATTATGTTCGGAGTGCAGAACAGCTACACTTGAACGCTAAACGCAGGAATCTAAACTCTGCCGACGGACAGAACGATGCAGCAGCTGGCCCACCTGTAATCCCATCAAAATTTCCGTCAACTGCGGAACTCCTTCCAGTCGACACAAACGGGTTTGAGGTCCGGGCCCTCGAGGGCTATGAAGGTGATGTATCCTTTCTATTTGTCTCGCGATATCGTTACATCGACACTGATATTCCCTATCGTGATACTAGGCAGTCCTGCAGCGTTCGAAACTGAATTTCACGACCTCCCTCATAGCCCAGGTTAGTATTATCAACGAAATATTACTCACTTATTAATCTAATTCCGAAGGCTCTGGTACAGCAATGTCTATCGTGAATTCCGTCGACGACCAGCAGAGACCTGCCGATATTTCCGATGAAAACCTTGCCGACTTCAAGACCGAGTACCATCCCCGTAGCAAGCGGCCGACACTTTTCCAAACATCCGATGCATTCCGCGTGCACAACCCATCCAATCCCCCTCAAGATCCCGCCCCTTGGCGTCCCTTCCGATGCAGGGGGGACTTCAAATTTGCGGAGATTGCGCTCGAAGCTTCACTCAACAAAGAGCAGGTCGAGGCGCTTCTCGGCCTCATTTTCCGCGTGGCCAAAGGCGAAGCTGAAGTCACCTTTCGGAGTGAGGCCGAGCTTCGCAAATTATGCGATTGGGCCGCGGAAGAACTCACCCCTGTAAGCAGATGTGAAACGTTTCGATTGCGCACCGTAAGGTATGATGCTAACCAAGTCTACTATTTACAGTTCGTCGAGCACACAATCTCTGTGCCGTATAAGAAGCAGGAGCTCTCCTATGTCGTTCAAGTCAGATCTGTGTGGCAGTGGGTGCTCGATCTTTTGAACAACCCCCATCTTGCGCCACACTTCGTTTGGGATGCGGAACGATTGTACAAACGAGATGGTGTACAATTTGATCGGTTCTACGATGAACCTTGGACGGCAGATCGATGGTGGGATATACAAGTGAGTTGTATCTGAATCACGACTGAGTGTTGTCTGTAGTTTTACATATGTATGCTTGGATTGTAGTCTGCTCTCCCTCCTTCCGCTGAAAATGCAGCACCACTTGCGCTCATTCTCTACGCCAACAAATCAAAACTGTCGTCATTTGGGACAGTCAAAGGGTACCCAGTCATTGCGTGTTGCGCCAATCTCCCTGCCCATATACGGAACGGCAAGGACATTGGAGGAGGCACCATTGTCGGATGGTTACCAACTGTAAGCCCCTGGTTCAGATTGAATAACAGACTCACCAACGCTTGCTGAACTGATATCATGTGTCAATAGGTCCCCGAGGACGCTGAGGAAGAAGGGAAACTCGGATATACGACACTCAAATGTGTTGTTTGGCACGAAGCCTTTCTTAAGTTGCTCGAGGAAGTCATAGCCCATTCAAAAACGGGGTATGCGCACACTTGCCATGACAAGATTGAGCGATGGTTATTCCCAATTATCTTGATCCTCTCTGCGGACTATGAGGAACAGTGAGTTACTGTCAGTGATCTCTTCGATGCTAAGCAACTTATTATTTCAGGTGTATGATGTCACTCATCCATGGCCGCCTTGGTAAATGCCCCTGTCCTGTCTGCCTGGTCCCGCTTGAGGATCTCCATGACCTTACCAAGTCATTTGAAGCCCGATCGCAAGAGCAAGCCCAAGCTGCATTCAAAGTTTGGCAGGAAAACCGACATAGGGGAGATGAGATGCTTAAAGAGCTTGGACTTCGTCCCGTCTCGGTGCGCAGCATGTTCGAAATCACACGTCGAGCTGATTCGTATTTTGAGCCTGCATTGACTTCTTCATTTTAGAATGTGTTTTGGCCTATTCTACTCTCTGACCCTCATCTGGCACTCAGTTTTGACAGATTACACTCGTTGCACTCGGGATTATGGGGCAAGCACATCTTTGAAGAGATCAAGAAAGTTCTAGCCTTTCTCAGTCGAGGCGCTCAGGCTATGGTCGAGAAATAGTAAGTCCTGTTTTTATCATAATACTTCCTTTACTCGTAATACTGTATTAATGTCCATCACAAAAGTGTCGCCAATTTCCCTTCGTGGCAGCAACTCACCCACTTCAGTACTGTTATCAACATTACGTTTAATGATGGTAATAAGATGCGCGACCTTGCAAAGGTATGTATGTTTATTATGGTCTAAACCGTGCTGATGGCAACACTAATACTTACGCTGCGATAGCAAATATTTTACAGCCTACTGCATGTCTTTGACAAGAACAAGGTTTCTGAGGGCTATGCCTTACTGCGAATGCTCAAGACTTATCTTGAACTCGATGGGCTGATCGGCTTAGATGTTCACACGGAACGCACACTCTCGATGATCGAGAGCGAGCTCCTCAAATTCAATGACCTTCTGCAGGTGAGGATTTAAAGCTGAACCCGGCTCAGGACTGTCTGATTGATACCTGGATCTATTAATAACCTCTAGGAATACATTGAATTGGCCAAAAAATCCGAAGTAGAGGGTTTGAAGGTGGACTGGGACTTTCCAAAAGTCCACCTGTGGAAACATGTAGTACATGATATACGGTCCAAAGGCGTTGCACGAAACTACAGTACGCACCCAAATGAAAGCATGCACGGTGCATTGAGAGAGGCATACAATCGTCGCACCAATCGAAGAGACGTTGCCAATCAGGTATGTTTCAAATTCACTTGAATACATATCCTGAAACCATTTTGATTTTGCCCATCGACAATGATCTAGATTCTTCGCATTGATCACCACATGCTCGCTTTAAAGCTCCTCAGGCAGTCCATTTATTCTCAAGATACTCTTGATGCCGAAGACGTTTCAGCCATGCCTGTTACCAGTGAGGACTCGGACACCAACATTCCCGACCCCATCTATCAGTCATCTACGCTTGGTTCGCGATGCAAACCTTTACTCATGCAAACACTTGAGGTGGACAACCCAAAGGAGAGCGCTTTTAGTGGCATCCGCAAAAAGTTTACCGAGTTCATCAATTCATCGGTTCGTGGTTGGGGGTATGAGAACATCAACTACATTAAAATCCCTCCTGAATTTGAAGTGAGCTGCCACTTGACCGTTTCCAAAGGAAAACTGATCGAGCTTGTATTCGGACAGATAACTGAATACCGATATCTCAAGATAACCTATGGATCGACTGTTGACTGGCGAGAGACCACTGACCACCTTCGATGCAATCCGTCATTCTTCTCAAAACCACGTTACGACTATGCTCTTATTCAATTCACTCAGACGGCGGTTGCATTCGTCTGTTTCATCCTCATCTTTACTTGTCACATTCCTGAGCTAGGCGGAACATTTGAGTTTGCACTCGTACAGCCATTCACAAGGAGGACTGGAGCTTCCCGCTGATTAGATCGTGATCTCAACCTCATCCGCATCAAGGCTACTGCTTGGTCCTCTTCCATTTTTATCCTGGTAGCATCAATTGTTCGCAGTGCTGTCCTGGCTCCCGACCCTGAAAACGTGGAGGAGTTCATCGCCTTCACTTATCTTGATGACGACACATTCCTCCGCCTCAAGGACGCTACAATTTCTGGCCCATGACACCTAGTCCAAGATGGTGTTATTATTATCATTCAATATCTATGTCGTAATCCTGTAAGTCGTACTCTATACTTATTGTGTTCGGATCGTTGAGGAATGGACAGACAGAAACCTCAAACCTTCTACGGAGTTCGAGGAAACAGTCTGGATCACGTCCATGTCATTGACACTGTAGGTAAGCAACGGTGCAGTTCCCTTCTCTTCTGCGCTCTCACCACTGTATCGCTCGTCCACTTAGTCCTTGCCTCTGCTTTTCATTGCACCCACCCGCCACTTCCTGCTTCGAAACTGAGTTTCTCGGCGCCTTGCAGCTTAACCCCTCCAGGGCTTCAAGCACTCACACGGTCTTCAGCAGACGCTGACTGTGAAGCCGGCCCACCCATCCTGCAGCTCACACGCATCACGCGTCGTTGTTGTTATTTGGGGCTGGCAAGTACTTTGCACTTACCCCCAACTTTCTCTCTCCATCCCGGACCTCTTATGTAGCACATCATTTTGTGTAGCTAACCGCACCGCAACATTTGTACATCGTAGCTACTCCATAATCCAATCCCTTCCCCGCTGCCAACCTGTTGCGACACCCAAAGATTGTCAATGTAAAGCCATTCCCGCCCAGGACGTATGGGTCATCTCGAGCCCAAATTTCCAGGTAGGTATTTCCCTTCTACCGGCTCCGAGCGTTTACTGACGCAATCTGACGCCTTTCGCAGCTTCTTCTGTCGGTTCCTAGGGTCCTCGTCGCCCTTGGACACTCCTGACGCGTTCCGCATCGCCGTCCGCATCATCCGGCTCGTCTCGAGCTTCCCCTTGTGAGTCCTCCTCTACCTTCTGTTCTGAGCATTCGCGCTCGCGTACTGATGCATCCGACAGCTTGAGCCACCGTCAAACATCCACATGCTTGATCGGGCAGTAGGCTTGGCCGCTCGGGTCCACGAAGTAACGATGGATGTCCAACATAAGGAGTTCTTAGACTGGAGGCACAAAGTCTCCGAAACTGGGGAAACACAAGAGACAACGGTCTCTTCTCTTTTCATTATTAGTATCGTGCGTTGCCTTTGGAATGAATGAATCTCTCTTTGATTCTTGGCTTAACAACAGCTTGTTCGTCCCTAAATCTCTCTCATTGTCAACCCCCTCTCCACCCCCAAGTGTGCCACCACCAGCGCCACTTCCTCCTCTCCACCCTCAGGCATGTCAGAGGGCTCTGTGGATGCGTCTGGACGACGATCGTCATCGCCCGTCGCGTCCACAGGGTTTTCCGACGGTCTTGCTGGGTCCGTCGTTTATGTGTCGGCCGGGTGGTCGTGCGACGTGCTCCATGCGCTCACACTCGTCTTTGTCGTTTGGCCTTGGTCCCGAGTGGCCTCGGCCTCATCTGAGTCTTCGACGGGCTGGTCGGGCTGGCGTACTGTGCCTTTCCTCTCGCCCTCCTGGCAGTTCTCCCTGGCACCCGAAGTGCATATTAAACTGTGGTCAGTCGTATACTGTATGTTGATACTAATACAATTATTCCCCCTGCTATACATATCCCAAGGACGTTCCTAGACCCGAGTCACCGACCTTGCCTCCAAACATGGGCCGCAATGTGCCCACACAAGGTGGCGATCCACCATGGATTACAACGGAACCAGCAGGTGCTGCAGAGCAGTCATTGCTCTCCTCCCCTCCCCCCAGATAATGGACATCTACTACTAGTATGTACATGCGAACGTAGTTAGTTGTGACATTAACGGTATGATGAGTCATCACGTCTCATTGTAATCCTAACATGGTAACTTCAACAACAACAGGGTTTTTCTTGATCCCTTTCCATTCAGATTGCAACCGAACACATGCTCATCCAAAGCGATTCGGCTTTCTGACAGACCCTGGATGAACGGCAGCCTCTGTATTATAACAGGCGAGTACCGGATCACTCTGAACCTGACCGCATGCACAGAACAAGAAAATTGCCATCAACATTCAGTTAGAGTACATCTTAGGACTCAGGATCAAGCCTAAAAAGTGCTATAACGAAAAGAACACGAGGTCAACGTTCGTCTTATTGGCTTGGGTATGTTTTGATTGAATTTGCTCGCCTGTTTCTTTGTCATTTCGGCAGGTACTTCTTACTAGCAATCAGTCCATTTCCGATTCTGAATCGGTTCAAATTTAAACAACCTGGACCAGATTCAAACCCTGACATCGCCACAATGGAAGGTATATCAAGACCCACTCGGTAAGCTTTCGACCTTTGCCGGTTCATCTGGACCTACCTCTGACTGCTTAGGCTTTCTGCTCCCACCCTATCGCACAGACTTTGTTCAGAAACACCTCCCCGTCTTTCATCCTTGTCGCCGTAATCATGCCTCGTCGCCCACAGCGCCAAGACGATGGCGTCGCCACCAGTGACTCTGACGAGGAGCCTGCTCCAC
This sequence comes from Xanthoconium stramineum, assembly GCA_038090315.1. Classification (NCBI taxonomy): domain Eukaryota; kingdom Fungi; phylum Basidiomycota; class Agaricomycetes; order Boletales; family Boletaceae; genus Xanthoconium; species Xanthoconium stramineum. Next base: position 16,539 of record JBBPMO010000497.1, on the reverse strand, counting down.
AGAATGAGGCCTCAGAATGTGACGAAGATGAATCAGAAGACAGCGATGCTGAGGAAATTATGAGTGCCTTGAACCTGCCACCACCTGATGCAGCGATACCTGAGCTACGCAAAGTGAGTGTGCGACTACTGTCAGCGGGACTCAGTTACTGATATATGTTCACTCGTTGATCCAACAGGCGCTTGCACTGTGTCAAAAGTCTTTGTCAGAAACACGTGCTAAGCTGAAGATCACCACGAAGGACCTGCGGGCCCTCAATGCTACCTTACCTTCCAAGAAGCGCAAGGGCGTCATGGCTAAGACGAATCCGCTGGATGATGACATCGGACGTGTAGCAAAGAAATTTGCTATGCTGCATCGCCTCTGGGTCATCAGTGGTCTTTTCCCAATCACGAGCAATCTGAATCCCAACGTTGACCTCTTGAGTGCAGGCCGCTGGAATTCACCCGAGGCCAAACGCGATGCCGTCCTTACCGAACTCTTCAGGATCGCGCCGCAGCCTTTGCACAAGGAGATGGTTAAATATAAAACCTTTGGTTCCGTGGTGCGTGATCAAAGTCTTTTTATTCGTTTTCTCTATGCTAACCACATCAAACTAGTTTACCAGCGTCCTGAATCAGGAGAGGTCTAACATGCTCCATGCTGTCAAGGAAGCATCGGCTCTTGTCTTTGCTCTGCTAAAGGTCACCGATACAACTATTTTTGCCTTGGCTTCCCGCAAGCGAGAGGATCCAAAGATGAAGCAATTGTCGATGAAAGATGGCGTGTACCATCACTTCGCACCCATTCTATTTGCGAAGCCTGATCAGATGACGACTGATGGATTTCTCAGGAGTCCTGTCCTCGTCAATGTAAGTTCATCACGCTCTCTGACTGTGCAACCTTTGAACTGAAGTACTTTCGTCAGGTCCTTCGCCTACTTATCTCTGGAAAGCATTCACTCACCGGGGAGAAGGCTCGTGGAGGACCCAAGGCGAGGGGCAAACTTCACGGCATTCACAGTGCGACAGAAGGACTTATAGCATTAGCTGCAATATTCGTAAGTGAATTTATTATATACAACTTCAAGAATGAGTCTAATCAATCCCTTTGCAAAGGTTCGTTACTTGCTCACGCCAGATACCGAACTCCAATCCGTGGGTGGTGAAACCAAGATTCCTTACGAAGCGGATTATGACTTCTACCTCGAACGCCTGTTCAAGCACTCTGCCTGGGCCATTGACACTGTCGACTTCTTCAATACACAGGTTTTCAGTAATAAAAAGGAACAGGATCTGTCTACAAAGCAGACAGCACCCTCTGCCCCTGCTCCCACTTGGGATGCTAACTTCCTCGATGATCTGGACAATGGGAAGCCGATGTCAACCACTACGTCAGGTGCCCCCAATGCGGGTGACTCGGCTTCTGGACAACCTGGTCCGGGACTCTCGCCGTCCTCTGCTTCTCACTCGCCAACTCACTCTCCTGCTCAGTCCCCTGGTTATTCGTACCCTCATTCTCCTATTCGTCGATCGCCATCTCCTCTGCCCGCTCCTCACTCTCCCCTGCCCCTGCCTGCTCATCCCTCCACGCCCTCGTCCCCATCCTATGCAGACACTTCGCAGGTAACAACTTCCAATTCTATGGTGTCTATTCACAATCATCCTGGAGCTACGCTGTCGTCCGTGTCGAGGCTACAGGTCGAAGTTGGACAGATGAGTATCAGTGGCACTTCAGACCCTAGGCCTGAACGCATTACTGCTCGAACGGCATCGACATCGGGAAGTCGTCGGGTTTCCTCAGCTCGTGCACCGGTCCCTGTTCATGTTCCGGATTCGTCTACCCCCCCTGCTGGCTCTGAACCTCTTGTTCAGAAATGTACTACCCGCTCCCGCGCGAAGACCAAGAAATGATTTTTTGCTTCGTTTCTCCATCTAATTCACATAGTTTACTCTTCGCCTGAGTCGTTTGCTTTCGTTCGTGATTCACTGTCTAATATCGACGTAGTTATTATCTGAGTCTCCTTCTCAATGTAGTAACTACAACGTTGAATGTCAACACTGAGTCTGATGTTATTCCGTCAGTGACGGATCATGCCTCCCCTCCCCCTCTCCAGTCCCCACTCCTTTGTCCCTGTTGTACCTTCCTTGCATCACTGGTTCTGGCGTCGAAGTCCATGCAAGACTGTTGCTATTAAAATCGTACATGGGCCAAGCTCACCGGCCTTCCACCATGAGAGATTGATCAGTGCAAACGCGCACTCGGAGAAGCTCTTGAGTGCCAGCATCTTTGGGTGGATAAAATACCTGTAGCACAATCCGCCCCTGTACATGCTCAAATTTTTCTTAGTCCTGATCTCCACTTGATTCATACAGATCTGAAACCAATAAATATTTTACTTGTGCACAATGACTACAGGCTTGCCGTTGTGCCCATGCCTGGAAAGGTGAGTCCCTGCCGCATCCTCTCCACCCAAATTAAATATGGCGCGATTTCCATTCGCAGCGAAATGCTCCACCACGGACGAAACGATTACTTCAATCCACAGATATTCGCCTCATAGATTTTTGCTCCACGACGTTCGAAGAAGAGTACCACTCAATGGTTGTTTCGACTCGTCACTATTGAGCACCAGAAATCATCCTTGGTGGGCTTCTTTGGTTCGCGGTGCTCATCCTTCTGCTTACGTCTCAGAGCTCGTTGCGCATGTTTAGGGTGGTCATACCCGTGTGATGCATACTCACTGAGTTGCATTCTCGTCGAATTTTATACTGGCATTTCCCTCTATCAAATGCATGATAATCTCAAGCACCTGGCCATGATGGAAGCAGTAATGGGAAGGATGCCTCATCCCTTTGCTCGAGCAAGGGTGTGGTCAAAGCCCAAGGCATCTCAGCAAAGCAAGAAAGATGTTTATGCAACGAAGTCACTCGCGGTAACACTTCATTCTATGCTTTCTCACATCATTCGCTCGATTACCATTTGCTCATAGGATGTTATACCACCCAGCGACCAGATTGACAAGTAATTCTTGGATCTCGTCCGGCGATTACTAGCCTTCGATCCCGCACAATGGATAATCGTGCGTACTTTTCCATCAATGTTCCAGAAGAACTGTAGCCCAGATTACCACAACTTATCCATTTTCACTCTGTAGACCACCGCCCCCTTTGTGCCGGTTACTCCCTACGCCATCTTCTCCATCCATCTGTTTGCAGCACACCCTCAGTCCCCTCCTTGGTTGTTATTATGGTCAGTTTGGTCGTGGTCATGTACAACGCAGATTAGCTCACTCCATCGTCTCATCCATACCTGTTTGATTTTCATCCCTTACACATCTACCATCTCTGCCTAGTAACAAGTGCAACAATTGTTCTCTCTACACCCCTCAAGTATCGTATGTTTTACTACTGCTTCGTCTGGCCTTATTGTAATGCACCATCTCTTCCTATCATAGGTGCCTGGTGCTCCATCTGAAGATGAACACTATACACAGGGAACTCACGTCGTGGATGGTGAGGCCATCCATTATTTCACTCGCGTGCGCTCACCCTTACGCATGAATTATAACCAACTAATATCCTTAATATTAAGCGTTGTTTGTTAATGTTTGTGGCGAGTTCAAGTTCATTGACAGACTTAGTGCGTCAACGTTTAATTTTCATTCCTTGACTTCGATGTTGACACAGACGGGTCAACACCCCAACGACAGCAACGCCTCGCCCACGCCTCACCCTCACCCTCCCGGGCCTCACCCTCCTTCCCTCACATGCGACGACTACGACGACGGTTGCTGTTACCCTCTCCCTCGTCCCGACGACGACGACAATGCGTCCCCCTTCTCACCTCACCCTCTCCCACTCTCTCGTCCCGATGAAGACAGCGACCGACGACGCACCCCCCAGAGAACGAATTCACCCCCCGCGTACTCCGTGCACTCAAGCGACAGCGCCTTGTGCTCGACCCAGATGGCCTCTTCTTCTCTCCCCGCTCCCGTTCAAGAAAGCGCCGCAAGGAGAACACTAACCCCGCACAGGTATGCTTTTTCACCACCTTCCCTTCCCAGCTGACTCGTGTCCCAGCTCTTGACGCCCAAACGCACCCAGAAACTCGACAGGCAAGTCCTTTCCCTCCCTGCATCAGTTTTCACTGACTCGTACCACAGCCCGCACAGTACCGCCACAATCCATGCTGCATCACCCTCGTCCTCCCCCGAGCCGATCAGCGACCCGGCCGATGAGAATCGTCCTTCATCACCCACGTTCCTCAGCAAGCTACCCTCTGCGAAACCCGAGCTCTTGACACCCCTCCCCCCGATATCCG
>JBBPMO010000497.1:0-12139 GCA_038090315.1 Xanthoconium stramineum | reverse complement strand
CGATGTAACATTACTTCTGGAATAAACATGACTTGTATATCATTTTCAACTCGACGGACGAATATAGTGAATGGGCAGTCGATAAAATTGAGTGCTTGTGCCTTAAGATGCCTTAAAATGTGTATATGACATGATAATGCATGATAATGCCTTCAAATGTAGACCATCCATTATCAGACATGATAAGCCGTGTAAATGTCATGCGCATCTTATCACCAGGTAGGGTGTCGGTAAGATTATGGGACACATAATAATGACGTGAGGTCGTTGTCATGCCATGATCATAAAGATCGTACCCCATTATAATGCCTTAAAATGGGATGTGGGAAAAGATACCTTATAATGAATGACCATGACTAAACATGGCCGCAAAAAAGTTGGGACAATTGATCAACAATATGGCCAGAGCAAAGGTTGAGAATGTGCGGGAAGCACATAATGCATCAATCTATAGGGTCGAACTTGATCCCACGTTCGGCAAGAAGGACTGATAATTCTCGCATGGCCACATCGTTATTTTTGGCATTGTTGAGAGTGAAATGGCCAATCTGTTGGGAGTTAACGAATTATGAATGTACATGTTGATACGACGCTCATGTTGTACATACTTTATGTGTCACCTCTGCACAATCCAATAGATGTAGTATTGTTTTTGCCATGTTCAACCCGGTGTGACTCCCAGGGAAATGGTGGAAGGCGAGGAGTCCAGCTTTCAGTTTAAGAGTACCAGGTTGGTCACCCTTGGTAACCCAATGCACTGTCAGTGCAAGGAAGGGACGGAGGTTCTCGTCTGTCCAGATGTCACTCGTGAATGAGATGTTACCTTGAGCTTTCTGTCAAAAGGGTGTGAACATGACAAAGACGCAATTCACAGTCAGATCATGCACAGCCAGATCATCCTTTAGGATGAGGAAGTAGTGTCACCATGCTTCGATATCAAGCTCACACATCTTTGTCTGGCAAGGGATCTGAGAATCTTTCAAGTCATGGTGGAGGAGGAGGAGGAGGCGCCAAAATTCTGGGCACTCAACTATGTTGATCGACTGTCATAGGTAGCTGAGTGACGGTTGACAAGCCGACTATTGATGTAACGTACCTGGTTGTCTGCAACAATAAATTGTATCAGATATTGCTGTAGTGCTGAGATAGAGAATGGGGGTAGTCCATTCTCCAGAGGAACGCATCCAGATAGTAAGGTAGAAGAGCCTTGATGTTCCTCTCGACGTAGAGGTGGGAGTGAGTGAATTGAGGTGCCTGGAGTGGCAAGGGCTTGGCGGAGAGTTTGAAAGGTATACCCTGCAGCAAATGCCGCTTTGACGAAATCAAGCCAGATTGTCCAAGAGTTCTTCTCGGCCTCTTCTAGGTAAATGTCGAGATGATACTTCTTGATATGTGCATGCTTGGGCATGTTCGACATCATAGGGCCGTATGTGTACGATCTGTCTGATGGGAACTGAGTCAGGATTTTTTCTTTCATGTCCCTAATGGGTTCTGTCAGAAAACCAGCACTAGCTTGATGTAATCACCATTAACTCACTTGCACATGGTACAGGACGTTGATTCACCTTTGCACTTTGGAAAAAAAAACTTGACATCAGCGGAAGATGACTGCTTTTGAGACGACTGGGTCACCATAAGAGGGTCAGTGTTTGTAGTCAATCCTAGGTCATCTGCATACTGGGATCCACAAGCTCTGGGAATGGGGGGCTTGTCATCATCACTAATGTTAGTGAGGTTGAAGTTTTCCTCAGGTTCTTCGACATCCTGAGATGCTGGAGGCGCATTAACAGTACCAGTAGTGCCTTCACGAAAGCGAAGGGGGGGTGGTGGGAATGAGCAGGATGCAGCTGGCCTTCATCAGGTTTGGGCAAAGATTGATCCTGAAGCTCGGCGGGGCCACCAGGGCGCATGACTGGAGGGTTGTTCGTGGTGGGAGGGCCTGGATGGGGTCTGTTGCGCCAAGTTCTGACGCTTCGAGGGGGCATCTCTGAGTCGTGGGTCCGAATAGTGACAGACACAATGTTTTATAGTGGATCCCATTGCGTGTTTTGCGACGGTTACAATGATGAGCGCGTTTTGTGATGTCCTGCAGCTGCGCAGGGCTGAGACTTGGCATGAAGTTTTCCTGGCAGCCTACCAACCTTGTGTGGTCGCGGGGCATTTAAACTTTGGCAATCCAAATCAAAGACCTAACTAGGATACATTGAGTTTTGGTGGCGTACAAATCTACACAGTACGAGCAGAAATGAAAACACAAGTGTGATGTACATAGAATCCATGAAATAATGCGCCATTTTACACTTGCCTGGACTTCTTAGACCCCTCACCCTTTGCTACAGTCGACTTTACTTCACGAGGATGCTTCACACCTCGCACTGACTTATTGTACCATGAGGCATATTGACTGTGACCTGTCAACTTAATTCCCCTAAGGACATCATCACTGAACGATCTCAAGGAATCAGGAAGCTGCATTGTATGTGAACAAAGAGCAGTGAGATCGGGGGACGAGTTGTGGATGGTTGTTTCACAGAGTGAGATAACTGAGTTCTTCACCTTCTCTAAGCCTTTGAGGAGCATGGCTTCAAAGTTGGCCTGGCCAGCATTGCTGGGTGTGCTCTTGGAGTGCATCGGCATAAATGACAAATGTAGTTAACTAAAAACTTACACAAAACGCATAGTAATCGCCAACCTCTCCATCAACATCCAATTGGTCAGAATCAGCAGCCTTGACCCACACATGATATACCACTTCTTTCACCGAACACCATGGATGACTGGCAACTACAAGAGGCTCCGATGTGAACTCAGTGACCCCACAGAGAGAACTGTGATTAATGAATGCAACGTAATCCAAAATCAGATCCTGTGAAAGTGCTTTCCATGCAGTGCTCCTAGATACCGGGGATTTGAAGGGAGGGTCCTCCACGACATCAATGATAATGGCCATGCACAGTGAGGGATACACATTAGCCAGGGACCGAACCTCCTCCTGGGTGTCCTGGAACGATTGTGAGAATGCAATCTGGCAAATGATAGGATAGATCAGGGCCAGTGAGTTGTTTTTCACAGAAAACTCTAGGGTGACATCAGGGACGATTGTGTCGTCATCAGTCATTAGACCTTTGGTGTGATGAAGTTGCGCGATGACAAGATCCCTTGGATACGGGAGCTGGGTTCCATGGGTGGTTAAGATCTCATCCATGGTTCGAATTGGTGATTCATGAACCTCGCACAGCCACTTGGTGACCAGTATTCCTGTGTTGCCAAAGTAAGAGTAACTGGCAGTTTCTCAGGACAATTCCACCATTTTAAAGTCAACCAGAGGGACTTACCGTGGTTTTCCGAAATGCTTTGAGAATCGGGAAGTAATTTGCCATATGAGGTTGAATTTCTCCAATGAAACCGAAGGCATCTTCTATGACATGAAATTGAAGTGTCAGCAAATTGCATCCACAATCACTGAGGCGCTATAGAGGTCACATCACACACCAAAATTACTTGGCCCTTGTTGCGGGCCCTGTATAGTTGGAGGAGAAGCTCAAAGGTACCTTCACATGTGTCTGGTGACCATTGGGGGAGGTTCTTCATAAGTGAAAAGATACACATAGAAAATCGGCTGCTTACTGAGTTCATCAATGGTCATTGTGTCAAACAAATCCGTAATGTTGATCAGATCCGACGGCTCGTTAGTAGTTGTACCATGTGTAGACAGTGTTGGAGGAGTAAGGGAATCGACCCTGCGGGCTGTGTCTGTAGCCAGGGACTTCAATTTATGAGATGTGGCAGGACTGGTACGGGGTTTTGCTGACGGGAAGGAATTGCTGGTGACATAAGGTTGCTCCTGGTTGTAGTTGTGGAGTAACTGCCATGGGCAGCGATAAAGGAAGCCATGTTACTGGGTGTCACACAAGCTGTTGTTGTTAAAGGCAATAGCAGAGTAGAAATAAGACAGCTCTATTTCGCCACCTTTGAGCTGGCAATGCCAAATAGGGCTCCTTGAGGCATGGGAAGAGGGGACACTACATCAGCAGGTGACCACAGACCTAAGGGTGGCTGAAACAGCAATAGAAGAATGATACCTGAGTGGGAAAGCCAACCTTGAGAGTGCTCACCGTCCTGTCACCATTCTAACCCTAAAAAGAATCTGTGGCTATGCAATGAACGATGAAATGCAAGTTCAGCAAGAAATCCCCTACCGAATCAATGGTAGATACAGACTTGGAGAGTGTGTTGGATCCGGGTCATTTGGTATCATATCAGGCCTGGTTCATTGAGTTGTTTGTTGACAGAAAATTACAGCCACTGTTTACAAAGCATTCAACATAATCAACTGATGCAACTATGCAATCAAACTAGAGCTCATTACCGATGGAGTTTCATTGTCTCTGGAGTGAGAGTCACAAATCCTCAAGCAGCTCTATGACAGCACAGACTCAGCAATGGGCATTCCGTGTGTTCACTGGTTTGGTTGTGAATCGAACTTTGAAGTTCTAGTCCTTGATTTACTGGGCCTGTCTCTACAACACCTCGTTGCGTTACGAGGGAAGTTCAATGCCATCACCATGCAACACATAGGCAACCAGCTGGTAAGTGTTCTTATTTGCATGGATTTTATGCGATCCACTCAGACTCCACCTGTCTTTCAGCTATCGTGGCTCCAGTACGTCCATTCTCACAGCTATGTACATGGTGACATCCAACCATGCAACATCCTTGTCGGTGCCAATCACTCTCCCACTATCTATCTCGTCAATTTCGGCCTCTTCAAGCACTATTGTCATAATGCAACAGGCAAACATATGCCCTTCTGTATGAAACATGGTCTCACTGGAACGCCTGCTTTCACCTCCATCAACAGTGACAAAATACCACTTCCGGATCCGGGACTGGTATGACCAGTCAAACCCTACAATTTCAGAATCGCCGGAACTACCGGAAGTGTCGGAACCCACAGTTCCAAACTTGGTAGTCCCCTTATAGACATTACTACACTATTCATTCCACCCTGTTCCATTCATTCCCATTGAGGTACGAGTGTGCCTTCACCACATAGCACTATATATGTCTGTACTTCACCTATTGACACCTCAGTCGTTTCCGCCCTCTTTGGCATCGACTGAGGTGAGTTACTACTTCTCTTACTTATCCTAATACTCATGTGTAGTAGACCTGTTCTACTCCTAGAACTTGATAAACAGCCATCTGGGAGGTGAAATGGGTCACCATGATGACATCAAGTCCCTCATCTACGTTCTAGTCTACCTACTCTCCAGTTCTCTTCCTTGGCTGCAGATCACCTACCACAAGATTCCCAAGATTTCCACAGTACTCACTCTCAAGAAAACAACAGCAGTCGAGCAGCTATGTGACAAGCAAGGTTTCCCGGAACTCTCGAAGATGCTTCTGTACGCTCATATGCTTTCATTTTCAGATACACCCAACTATGACTATATGCGTTGCTTACTTTGAACCACTGTCTCCCCACCGCCCAGTTCTACACAATTGTCTCTAGTCATTGAGCAAGATCTTTGTTGCACACTCCCTGATCATACCATCCTCGACAAAATCGTGGTCGGCCACCATCCAACCTTCACTCCTCGTATGTGTCCTCAAGCCTGTGTGGCTCAAAACCACATAAATGCACCATCAATCCAAAAAATGCGGACAAGAGTACAACCTGCAAGATTGTGTGCTGTGGTGGTAAGCACTGCATTACAGCGTTGTTTTATGTTACCATGACATTAATGGTGTTGTTCTTTAGGTGTAGACTTTTTTCACTGTTGGGATCCCTCTATTATTCATACCAACCCTACCAATGTCCCATATGTACTACAGTAAGATACATGTGCTCTTACAACAGTACTAAAAACCTATCCATTCTGCCAAGCTCAGTGGCCAAAGTCAGCTCCAGCCGGCTTGAGCTGGCTTGAGCTGAGTATTACTCAAGTCAGCTGTGAGTCAACACACTAGTCGAGCCAAGCCAGGGGTAATTATGTAACTCGGCTCGTAAAGTTGAGTCATGGCACGAGCCGGGGGGAGTCGGAGTTGGCTCAGCAATAGCCAAGTCACAGCAGCACTAAGCTCCTCCACCATGTTGCCCTTGCCCAACTCCAGCACTTCAGAGCGTGCCCAGACGATCTCCCTACTTTGTTTGGCCTGCCCCTTCGCACCACCCTCTCCTTGCTACCAGGACCGATCCTCAACCTCCTTGTCTCCCACTCCTTCCACCGCTACCTGGAGGAGCTCCCCACCAACATCCTCCATCCCGCCTTCACAGAAATCTTCCTCTCCCTCACCCAAGCTGAACAACACAGCTACTTGGAACAAGTCAGACCCCTTCCCTCCCCTGCCACCATACCCTTGGCCCTTTGCATCTCGTCCCCACCCCCCTCTCCTACCACTAGCCCAGTAAACACTGACAATGTCATCCGGATCCAGATCACCGAAGGCCAATGGATCACCTCTTCTGCATCCAGAGTCCTTGTCCAACACTCTTGCTCCACCTCCCCCAACACCCAATGTTACATTTGCTCAGATCTCGGTCATCACAGGCTCTTCTGCCTGATGCACATCTGTTCCATTTGTGGGGAGGTGGCGCCCAGTCATGCAGCACATCATTGTTTGGAGACCCAATGTGATCTCTGTCACAGATGGGGACATTCTGACGACATTTGCAACCTTTGAGTCTGTGGAAGATGTGACACCCTGTGGCATGTGGTTGATAACTGCCCAATCAATCCACTTACCCAGCCAGACATTCGCTACACTTATGAAGAAACCTACTCTGACGATGACGACCTCAACACCCTTGTGGATGACAACTAGAGGGATGGTACATATCGAGCCTGGGGCTCGAGTGTACGAAGGGGGTAATGTTACAATTTTCTTCCTTTCTCATGTGTTCTTCCTTGTCTCTGTAGTATGATATCCTTACTTCCACTTTGCTCCTTCGCACGAGGAGACCCATCACTACTTACTCGCCTTCCCGTCATACTCCTCCTCCTTTATCATTCCTCTCTAGTTTCTTATCTTATCACAGGACTATCTCTCTCCTTGATTATCTCTCTCATGGTAGTCACGTTTCCCCAATGTTCCACCAAGTTCTACAACCTTCTGCTTAGGTAATCCGTAGTACTTAAATACCCACTCAGCCTGTATCTCCTTCTTCATTCTTGTTCTACACAATCACAGCGTCAGTCTTACGAATCTGCAATCCGTCTGATTGTGACCTTGTCCCCTCATCTCTTGTTCATAACCTTTGCCTTGCTTTGAGGACACAGTGTCTCTTCATGAGTACCTCCCTCAGAGTAAGTACCATTGACCTCAACATAAGTCTGTCGACTCGTGTAACAGGGTCAAACATTTTGTACCCTTCTAACCCCTTGCTACTGACCACCTTGGATCTCCCTATCCCCCAGGACTCAGGAGCTACTTTACAATGCGGCCCACTAATCATGTGATCCCTTTTCTGATGCTCGTCGCTTTGAACACTGCCCAGTTACCATTCTATCTAATTCTTTTACCTTCCATCAAGAACACTGCCCTCATATCCTTCCATTACTTATAGCTGACTCTGTAGTCTCTCACGCCCTTTCTTTCTTTTCCTCACATTTCTTCTATGCACCCACAAGGCATCCACTCCTCGTAGTCCTGCCCCATCATACCCAGTTCCCTTGTATACTCTATACCTCTGTGCAATCCATTGCTCTGTCATCGAACACTCGTCCGTCTGGTGACTCCCCTTGACCCTAGTCCACTGAACCTGTTGATTGGGTCCATCAGACCCATTCGTTCCCTAAAGACCTTTGACCCCCTAGATCCTGATCCTGAGGATGTAGCATCTCTTGTGAGCACCTCCCTCAGAGAACATCTTGTGCCCAGACTGTGTTACTTGGCCCGACCCTGGAACTACCCAAGTTACCTCACCTAGTATTGCCTTCACATAACCAAGTTACTTGGCCCAACCCTGGAACTACCCAAGTTACCCCACCTAGTGTTGCCTGCACATAACACCGCCCCACTCTCAGCCCATCCAGATCACTCTTCTCTCAACATCTCAGGTTTACACCCTCTACACTCTTGTCATTGCCACCCCTGCCATCCTCATCGCAGTCGAAGGACTCCCCAGCTACCAAACTGACATCACCTGTCAACTTCTTGTCCAACTCCTCCACCACATCACACTCACACAAATCCAGCACTTCAGAGCCTGCCTGGACAACTTACCTAACATCTTTGGCCTCCCACTTTGCACTACCCTCTCCCTCCTGCCTGGACCTGTCCTTGAACTGCTGCACACCCACTCCTTCTACCACTACTTGGAGGAGCTTCCGGTTGACGTCCTCTATCCCGCATTCTGCCAGATCTACCTCTCTCTCACTCAAGCCAAACAACAACACTACCATGGACAGACTGGGATTATTCCACAGACCACCAACTCCCCCTCCCCCATTCCCTTGGCCCTTTGAATCTCCTCACATCCCACTTCCCCTGCACCCTCTACCATAGACAACAAAGATGTTATCTGCATCCAAGTCGCCAACATCTGCAATCTTCAGATCTATGGGAGATGCAACACCTTGAGAGATGTGGTTGGTAACTGCCCAGTCAATCCACTTGCCAAACCAGTTGCTCGTAGCACTTATGGCAGAACCTACTCTGACAATGATGACCTCAACACCCTTGTGGATGACAACTAAGTGTTATGTGAGTCGACAGACTTATGCCAGGATCAAGGATTACTTACTCTGAGGGAGGTACTTATGAAGAGACACTGCATCCTCAAAGCAAGATTAAGGTTATGAACAAGAGATGAGGGGACTGAGTCACAACCAGATGAGTTGTGGATTCGTAAGCCTGACGCTGTGATTGCATAGAACAAGAATGAAGAGAGAAGTACAGGCTAGGCGGGTATTTAAGTACTACAGATTACCTAAATGGAAGCTTGTAGAATATTGGGAAAACGTGACTACCGTGAGAGAGATAGTCAAGAAGAGAGATAGTCCTGTAGTGAGATAAGAGACTAGAGAGGGATGATCAAGGAGGAAGAGTAAGGTGGGAAGGCAAGTAAGTAGTGATTGGTGTTACGCAGAAGATATCCATCGACTAGGATGGTCTCGTATAGATCTTCTTCTGGGAGGTGCTCACAAAGAGACGCAACGTCCAGAGAAGATTAGAGACAAGGTCTGGGTTTTAAGGGAGTTTCTTAAGGTAAGTCTTGGACGCGACAAGATACCTTGTATTGCGTAGATTAAGCGTAAGGAATAGTACAGTGGCAGTGAGATATAAGTACTACACGACGCGTCATCATGGAACATGACAGAACTCGGTAGAATGTAATGAGTAATGAGGAACACGAGGCAGTATGAGAGAACCGCCTAGAGGAGATAAAGCTGTCCACAGGGATCACAAAAGCAATGAACATAGTGATGGTCAAAGATGAGTCCCACCCCACTCAAGAAGGGAAGATTAGTAAGGGAACAGGGGTGGGGGCATCCCGAGGAAAGGGAGCGAGGGAAAAGTGCTGGGGACCTAAGGAGAATACATACTGGTCCTCCAGGTATTGACAAAGACCTAAAGGAAACATACGATGGTAAGAGCGACAAAGGAGAAAGGAGGTACCCTCTAAGTAGTCAATCATAACATTACCCCTCTCGTACACTCGAGCCCCAGGCTCGAGAATGATAGACTCCCTTCTTAGAACACTACAGAGGTGTTCCATCTCTGAAGATGTGGGCCGCCTGTTCCGTGGTGAAGTTTGAAAATGGACAATCATCTGCAATGTGTCCTGGTTGATCGCAATCTCCACACATTCGCTGTGGACAAACTCGGTCAGAATGTCCCCAATGCTTACAAAAGGTGCATTGAGTCTGCAAGCACAGATGTGAAGGGTGTCCAGGGGCCATCTCGTGACAGTGGGGGCATTGATAGGATGGGCAATTCTCTTGGTAATGACCTCTATTGTGGCAAAGAAAGCACTGGGTGGCCGGTGTAGTGGGAGGTCAGAGAAACACCCTGGGCAGGGTTTGGGTAGGAGAAGAGATGATTCGTCTTCCCTGGGAGGTGGTCTGCGTGGCTGCACTGCGCAGGAGGGCATTTTCTTGAGAGAACCCGAATTCTGGTATGAGGGTTTCGGTGGGGGATGATGGCCTGGAGGAGATCTGAGAGGCTAGGGATGGTGCGATAGAACTTGGGGATGAGAAGGTGGGAGGCAGGACTGGAATGGGATGGAGGGAAACTTCCGTGATTGGTTCACATGGTTCTGAAGTGACTATTTCTCAGTATCTTTTGTGCTCGTAAGGAGACAGGGATCGAAAGATGGGGGCAAATACTGGGAAGAGAGTTTCCAGTGTGAGACAAGTGATGTAAGAGTGGAAGCCATGTAGGTGGAGGGTGTTCAGAGTTTGTTGAACTAACTCCCCGGTGATGAGGAGTAGGGCTTGGTCAGGTTCAGGAGTGGACTGGGGGTAGTAGGACTGGAGACGTAAAGCATTGTGGAGGAGACGAACTAGTTCCTGAGAAATGGCATCCAACTCATAGAAGGGGAGTTTTTTGATTTCATAGAGGACGGGGGCATTGGTGATGACGGCGACATAGAGGGTGTAGGTGACGGGAGTAGGTAAGACACAGGGATAGATAGGAAAGGTACGTAAGAAAGATAGTTCTGACGAGGGAGGAGACAGAGGCGAGGAGGGAGAGGAGGAGGTTGACGACATGAGGGGCATACTCTTCAGGGTCAATTAAGAAAATCTGCATGTACGGGGGGGTTTTCTCTGAGGTAGCAGCATTTAGTGTAGAGGTAGTAAGAGGTGGAGAACAGAGTGACGCAAAAGACCAAGGCAGCATAGCAAATAGGAGGAATCCAGACCGGGTGCATCCAGGGGGGTACTCATGAAGAGATGCCTCGTCCTGTATCACTAGTAATGGATGGGACAGCTGGTTTCCTTACAGAAGCAGGAATGGATTCGAGCGTGGTCAAGGTTGAGATGGTTGTGGTGGAGGAAGCGGAGTTGGTGTACGGTGAGGTCCAATTTCCAAGGGATGTAGGTCCAGTGGATGGGGGGTTCAACGTCCTTCGGGGTTTTCTTCTGTTTTCGTCTTCTGGAGTGAGGCATGGGGCAGTTCTTAAATACCGAAGTGAGTGGGCCCGTTTATAGTTCCTGAGTACTTTTGATGCATGTCGGAGATTTGATTCTGGTTCCCAGGTATTTTCTGATGAAGGATAGCCTTTCCATGCGGTCAGGTACTTTCTTCGGCCAGGGGAACCCTTGTGGGAAATGATGGTTTCCACTTTGTACTCCTCCTCAGATCCGATCAAGTCTGGGGGCGGTGTAGAGAAGCTAGGGCCATGCGTATCAGTTTGTTTGTACAGGAATAGAAGAGAGGCGTGGAAGACATTGTGAGCTTTCCATGTGGGGGGTAAGCGAAGGTGGTAGACTATTGGAGATAGGACTTGAGATATTTCAAATGGGCCTAGGCATCGGGGGGCTAGCTTTCTGCTAGGGTATTGCAAGCGGAGATTGGTTGCTTTGAGCCATACCTTATCTCCGACTTTCCATGGGGAGAAGGTCCGAGTGACCTGTTCTCTCATGATCTGCCGAGCAGTTTCATGTGCAGCGAGAGCTTCCTTTCTAGCTTCATCTAGGGTGGTTAGATGACTTTCTAACGCAGGGAGGAAAGTCTTTCCGATGGGTGGATAAGCTTGAGGTTCATATCCCATCATGAGGGAGAAGGGGGAGACTTTGGTGGAGTGATGAGGTGCGGAGTTGTGTTGGAATTCTGCGGTTGTTAATAGGTCAGGCCAACTGCGAGGTTGATTAGTGCAGAAGATGCGGAGGTAGGTTTCAATTTCTTGGTTAACCTGCTCTGTTTGCCCATCGGTTTGTGGGTGGTAGGCAGTGGAGAGTTTGATGTCATATTTGAGGAGTTGAGCCAATTCTCTGGCGAGGGCGGAGGCAAACCGAGTGTTACGCGGAAGATATCCGTCGACTAGAGAGACGGCCTATTCAGTCTACTTCAAAGGGAGGTGCTCACGAAGAGACACAACGTCCTTTGAGAGAGACTAGGCAAGACTTAGAGACTTAAAGTCGCTAGTTGAGACTGAGAGACTTGGGAGGTTCAAGGCAAGACTTGGACG
>JBBPMO010000496.1:0-23067 GCA_038090315.1 Xanthoconium stramineum | reverse complement strand
AACCCTTGAAAATGTTCTTCGTAGCTGATGTGAATCCAGATGTAAACGTACCATGCCGCCAGTTTCCGTCACAACGAGGACCTTGACCTGGCCACCCTGGAAGCGCTGCAGCACCAGTTTCTTCGACCGCTGTGGTCGCCGAGCGTTCAAGCGGTCTACACTCTGTCGAAGGTGTATAGGAAGTATTTACTGAAACCTTCTCCATACTAGCTGACTGTCTAGAAACTTATGAACTGGACAGTTGCGCTGGCTGCGGATTCCATTCCTTATGCCTTGCATGCATCACAGGCCATGGAGTTTGCTGATCAAATGAGATAGCATGAGATGCATCCCAGACAGCAAACCGTCTGCGATGCATAGCGATGCTGATCCGCACATTTGACGGTGGCCAGCTGGTAGAGTGTACTTCGAGTCGTCAGACACGGCAGGAACTGCGATGTGACATGAGGTGAGCGTAGTACCGACACTCGCTCAGAGAACGAATATCGGCGGTCAGTAGGACCGCGCCATCAAGGGCCCAATCGCGCTGCTCGTTCATGTCGGAAGCGTCTGTTCTTCAAGTTGTCGCGAACCCCTGCCAGACTGCGAGGGTGTGGGCGCTGATCAGTGCGCGATTTCAAACGTGGGTGGCGGAGTCTGTCCTCTGGCATCCGAGTCATGCACATGCGCGGGGCATTGTTGAACGCCGGGATTGTGTGCGTCAGGTAAGGAGTAAGTTCTCGCTCGAATGATCTCAGATCACGTCCTTACCATTGCTTGTTCAGCTCCTTGTGTCCTTACTTACCCGGCGATCTGTAGGCTTGCAATGGCCCGAAAAGGCTCCTCACCATGACCATCGATGTTCCTTGGAAGGATGCTCAATCGACGTCGCTTTCCAATCCTGGAGTCGGTATTTTAGACAGGGACGGTACCCTCCGACAAGCTTGCCTCTAACGTGATCCCAGTCGACTAACTCGCCAGGCAGCTTATTTGGACCGTGAATCGACCTCCTGGCTCGACTTCGAATCCTAGCACGAGAAGTCGATCACCGTTGGGAACCCCCGTCGTCACTTGTTCAAACTTCACCGCCGAGACACTCAACAAACACTTTGGGAGTCGCCTTGAAGTAAATGGATATCAAGCTGGGTGTGGGTACTTACATACATCGTGTAGAGCTTAGGTAATGGCCGCAATGATACTAGCGCATTCACCGTGTTGTGGTAAAACGATGGAATGTAACATCTCTAACTCAGCAGTACCATTCCAAGTTCTCCATTCCGAGAAACCGAGGTATCCATCCTCTAACGAGATGGTATTATATACAAAAAAAAGACCGATCAGTCCTTTCCTCCCAATCCCATTTACCGTCACGGTTAGTTTGCCTCTACTCCGCCCTCTCCTTATCCTGCACCTCAGACTCTAACCCCTCCTCATTTTGCACCCGCACATCAAGGCCCTCTGCATCTTGCACCAACCCGGCCTCCAACGCCATCGAATAAAATTGGCTCGACTTATCCTCCAACAACACCCCCGGCGCGTCAAACTCGGCCACGCGACCTTGATCAAGGACCAGGACGCGCGTCGAATCGATGATCGTATTCAAGCGGTGTCTGGGAAAAAGCGGTCGTCAGTTAGAGCGAGCTTGCCGAATGAACATGGACGTACGCGATCGTTAATATCGTCACATTTTCAAACAGCGGTCCTCGAATCGTCTCTTGAATCGCTCTGTCCGTGTCCAAGTCGACAGCAGACGTCGCTGTGTCGACGTGTCAGCAACCAGTGGTCAATAACAAAGTCGAACGCACCTTCGTCGAGAACGAGCACTTTGGACTTGTCACAACATACGTGTTAGCCCAGCAAATACCCAACACCGAAATGCTCACCTTCCTCAACAACGCCCGCGCAAAACATAACAACTGCCTTTGTCCAGCGGACAACGACGATCCACCCTCTTGAACCGGCGCATCAAGACCCCCAGGCAGACTCTCGACGTATGGCTTCAAATGAGCCTACCAACGACGCAGGGATTCGTCAGACGAACTAGCAGGGAGGGATGGGGTAGACACGTACGTGTTCCAGTGCGACCCAAATGTCGACATCTTGATACTCACCCACGGGATCGATGTTCTCCCGGAGAGTACCTTCGAATAGATCTGGGCTCTGAGGGACGATTGAAATAACCGAACGCACTGTCAACAGTGATGGATCAGTGGCATGGCCAGGGAGATTAAGAAGTAGACATACAGTCGTGCAGCCCGATCGTGCTAATGTCGACTCCGTCAATGAGGATTTTGCCTGACGCCGCTTCTATGATGCGGAACAATGCAAGGAGCAACTGTCACACGACGATGAGATGGCCCGAGGTGAAAAGAACTATCAGAGATCTCACCGACGACTTTCCAGCGCCCGTCCGTCCAACGATACCAATCTTTTCTTTTGGTTTCTAAATAAAGGAACATCAGAACCCAGGTCAGGTACACAGAATTTAGGATACTCACGATGGTCAGAGAGATCTCTTTCAGGATCAAGTCCAATTCCGGTCGATATCGCATCGAGTACTCGCTTTGCACCACATGAGTGCCACTGCCCAGCCGCACCTCTAGGCCACTCACCGGAACTCGACCTCGCCAGCACCCGGCCATCCCACAAGCGGCTTACTATCCGGCAATTCGCGAGGTGCCTCAGGAAGCAAGTCGTTCGCATAATGGATGATCCGCTCCACGCTGACCACGTTCTGCTCCACCTCGCTTGCCGAACGCACGAGCCAGTTCTTCACATGACCCACATATTCTCATCAGTGACGAAACACAAACGCAGGGTCGAAATGGACTCACCAAGGCACCCGTTGTGCTCAACGCATAGGATAAGACCATTCCGACAAGACCGGCGTCTATATTGCTCGTTACAACGGCAGCAACGGCCAACAGCGCAGTACACAGAATGATGAGTGAACCGAGAAATTCCAGACGCACAGCAAGCCATCTGTTGACGGTGGTACTGGGAAGGTAACACATTTGGTTTCGGTCGAGCCGGTGTGCGTTTTGGGCAGTAAAGATGGCTTGCTGATTGTAGGCTCGGATTGTCGACAGTCCAGACAGCGACTCAGAGAACCACGCAAATATGGGAGACTTGGAGACAGCGTCCAGGCGCTTGAGTTCACGCGAGGTCGAGAGGTAATATCTAACGAAAAGGATCAAAGGCGGACCAAAGACGAGTCAAACGACTTACACAGTCACACGATAGTAGAACCACGACAGAGGGATGACGGCGAGGAGGAAGGGAGGGAAACTGAAGCCGATGACCAATAGAATAGACACAGTGGAACCGCTCGTCCTGGCCAGGTTTTGAATGACCTGGTGATGCATGAGACATGAGTATCGTTGATGAACTACGTACTCACCCTCGCAAGAATCAGGTCGACGACATAGACATCGCGAGAGAACAAGTTCAGGATCCTGCGACCTTCGGTCAACGTGTGTCCTAGACAGATCGGGACATCATAGTACCTGCCAGTGGGTGTCGTTTCAAAGAAACTCAACGGCGCCTTCATGACCGACTCCAACATCTGTCGAGCATAGTTCGTAAGCCCTTCCGTGACAAACCTCGAGGAACGCACCGAATCATGCAAATACTTGGAGCTCCTCAGCGAGCACAACACCCAAATCAGCAACCCCGCCGTTGCAGCCGACACGATCGACATCAAGTTGAAAAACCCATACCCAAGTAGGTAAGGATCCTTCAGTCCGGCATTCACTCCAGACTCGCGATTGCTCTCACTCCAAAGACGAAGTGTGTAGGTAGACATTACCGACATTGCTTGGCCCATTATCGTGGCGAGAAGGAAGAAAAAGCAACCCGTCCTGGACGCGGATTGGAGGTACTGGTAGTAGACCTCCTTCTTCACACGACCTTGCTCGCTGTGCTCCTTCGACAGGCCAGAACTCGTCGCCTCGCGGACGTGAGGGAGGGGTGCGATCACCGCCTTGCCGAAGCTGGTGCGCCGTATGACCTTCTCAGCCACAGACTCAATCTCTTCCATAAGCGTCGTTTGGGTGTTACGATCATTCGTCGCTGGCGTGCTGGTACCACTCCCGCTTGCACGTGCGGGAGTTGCACTTCCGCTTCGAGAACCATTTGAAGTAGTGTGATTTTGGCTGCAGCACCACATTGAAAATCGTCATGCACTCAGGTGAAGGATGACTTACATCAGTTTGCATAGCGCGCTATCGGGGTTCAAGATCAGCTCTTCATATGATCCACACTCGAGAATCACGCCACGCCGCATATATGCGAGCTGGTCGAACTGCTTGAGGTATGCAATGCTGTTGGTGACGACGACTCTAGCTTTAGTGGCAAGGAGACCTTGGGGTCCGACGACATTGTCTTAAAGGCACCAGGATCAGTGTGTTTCAGACTAGGTTCCGGTAAGAGAGAGCATACCAAAGATGTGGCGAGCGACGTGAGAGTCAACCGCAGCCAAGACATCATCGAGAAGGACCCTACGTCGACACGTCAGCATGCGAACACCATTTTCACAGGGTTCAGACTCACAAATCTGCTCTGGCATACACTGCGCGCGCCAATGCGACTCGAGCACGCTGTCCACCACTCAGCTAGAAACCATGATAGAAACGTTGGGTTATCGACGACAAAAGAAGCCTACTTACAGTAATGCCTGCATAGTGTCCTCGCCGTCAGATCGTGACAGGGTCTGTGCCAAAAAAACATACCTTTTTCCCCGACTTCAGTCAAATCGCCCTGTGGGAGGACCGCCAGATCAGGTTTCAACGCACAAGCTGAACACAATGGTGAGCGACAAGCCATTTTCGTGGACAACCAACCATGTGTACCTTCAATGACAAGATTATAGAACGTCTCGTCGTATGCGTGCGAGAAAAGGATGTTATCACGGACAGTCGCAGACAAGACCCTGGAGTCAGTGAGTCAGCCAACTCCAACAGGTAGCGTCTCGCACGTACCAAGGATCTTGAGAAGCATAGGCCACGTTACCACATACCACTACCTCTCCTTCGACCTTATGCATATCACCGATGATAGCAGACAATAAACTGCTCTGAGCACCACCTATCAGCACATTTTCTCCGACGCAAGAACGGCAAGCTCACCTTTCCATCTCCAACCCTCCCAAGGATTCCCACCAACTCACCCTTCCTTACGGTCAAGTTGATGCCCTCGAGGGTGGGTTTAATACCATTTTTAGACCACTGGAACTCTCCTTCCCTGATCGACAAGACTTCGTCACCAATGGATAGCGTTGGTTTATCAATCCGCTTCACGGCATCCTCCTTCAGTTCCTCTGCGCACAAGAACTCGGTGAGACGTTTAACCGAGACAATAGCTTCGATAATGTTGGAAGTTACTTGGCTAAACTGCATGTAGATGTGAGTAACACGACGTTGATCAAGTAGGATTATTATATACCATGGCAAGAGGGAATTGGAGAAGCATGAAGAGGGAGATGGCTGGGAAGATTACATCGGCAGTAAGGGGCCGTGTCGAAAAGACCGAAGCGGTGGCGAACGAGCTGAATGCAACAATCACTGTTGGACAATCAGAGAAAAGAGAACCACCAGGGACGACAGCACATACGTGGGATACCACTCCAGAGGGTTGTGTTCATGGCCGTGGCGATACCAATTTTCCGAAGCATCTTGAGCTCCAAATCATTGCGAACATACAAGATGCGACGAATGAACGCATATTCCCATGCATAGAGCTTGATGCTGGCCGCGGCGTGAACATGCATTGCGACGCTAGGAGGAAGGGATACTCACCTCTTGATGTTCGCGAGCAGTTCACTCATCAATCTGGTACGCTTATCCCGATTCTTCATCTGTGTCTCATGCATCTTTTTCAGGATTCGCGCAATAAAAGTATTTAAGGGAATAGAAAAGATCATGATAGCCACACCGACAAACGCGGACCAACCGAGCAGGTTATAAAGAGAAACAAATGCGAGGATGATCTAATCCCAAGATCACTGTCAGACCCGACCTCGAACGTAAAGTAAGAGAAGACACCTGCCTGGTATGGTCCAGAGATGGCAATTATACCATACGCGCAAAGATCTTGCATCCTAGTGGTGTCGACAGACATCAAGTTAACGATGTCTCCCGTAGCACGACCGCGTTCGTCGCTCGAAAGGACCAGTGCCTTTTTGTAAATGGCAGTGACGAGACCTGCACGGACACGCATGCCTGTATCAAAACAACGTTGGAAATACTAGAAAAAGGAGACATTGTTCAGTCGGGGAATGACCGTCAATGAAATGTTTCGTTACTTGGTGAAGGATGACGGTCTGAGCTATGGATGCGGCAAACATGACAACTGCAATGACATAGCCAAAGACGGGAGTGGTACCAGCAACGATCCCCGCGCCTTTGTTTTCCTGGTATTCGGAGATGTACGACAGAAGGGCGCGCAAGAGAAGTGGTTGAAGGAAGGCCAAGCTGTCCTGAAGGAGCTTGAGAAGCCCAGCGACGAGATAAGGTGCGCCATAGGCTATGAACAAGGCAGTCCATAATCCGGGGCTAGGGCCAGATCAGACGGAGGTAAAGTAGAACGAAGATGCACGCACTGTTTCTCGAGGGTGCGCTGGAGGTCATCTCCAAGGTTAGCAGACTCGTCACGGGGAACAAGAGCTGGCAGATCGTCTTCTGTGATGACGACCTGCGAACCCTTGCGCAAGAGAAGGGTCATCCATTCAAACGACCATATGCTGAATATGTTGGCGGTCAGCGTCGGGCTTTCAGTATTTGACACGGGGGTATCGTCCGGAGAGATGCATTCGAAAGCAAAAGAAAGCAAGCCAAGAATGAGGACAGCGCATTTCAAAGGCACAAGTGGCGATGCGGGAAATGTTTGCACATAAGAACGTGTCCAGATGGACGATGCGATGGTATAACAGGGCCAGAAGAGCAAGAGGATGGAGGAAGATGACCGTGTGCGGAGATGATTAAAATGAGTCAAGAACAGGGCAACGAAAAGTGCTAGAGGTTCGAGTGCATGGGGTAGTTGAACGGCGACTGTGCGGATGTGGTTAGTGAGGATGAGGGATAGAGTGGCGAAACTGGTCAGGAACGCGAGGCCAAGAAGTGTCTAGAAGATGATTAGCACGTGCAAGACGCGTGAAGGAAGTGAAAACACACGAGCTTGGTCCAGAGCCGCCAACGGCTGTCGCGGGAAATGACACGTCTGGGAGCACGCGAGAGCAGGGCAATTCGTGTGGTCGCGGCGACGATGAGAATGGCGAGCAACAAAGGGAGGATGACGCCTTCCTCGGCGCATAGAGACAAGTCAAAGTCTCTGCTAACAGATGTCCAACGCCATCGTTGACATCGAATGAGCGTCATCGCGGGCGACGATGGCGACACCAGCTGGGGTTTTTTCCTTTTTGTACCTGTCAATTACATCATTCGGATTACACGGGATTACTCATCAATTGACTCAATTTACACCGCCTGAAACACCGGCCTTACAAATACCTAGCCAACTTGGGAAAGCAAACTGAACTCGCTCGATGCCCTTTGCGCGTACAAATCAAACTGTCCGTGTTTGCGCCGCAAGGACCGCCGCCCATTCTCGACCTTGTGCAGTGATCCCGTCTGCACCATATTTGGAATCGACAAGTTCTCGCTCAACGCAGCGTGGATATTGCGCTCCATACGCATCTGCCTGGGCGTCTCTTCGATACCCATCGCCAGTCCGTGCGTCTCGTCCAACGCGTCATCCGCGTCCGTGCCCCCTTTGTTCGCCAGCGCCTTCCTCTTGACGGCGCACTCCTCGTGAGTCTTGGCGTGCACCTTTCTCTTTGGTGCAGCCCCTACCCCGACGCGTTCAGGACGATCTGGTATCCGCAACCGACGCCGCAACGTGCCTTCCTTGAGTAGCTGAACGCACTCCTTTCGGCGAGAAGGTCCTTCAGTTCCCCCGTTGACAGAGGATGCGGAAGTGGCAGGCACGATCGATGCCTCAACGACCTCGTCCCCAGATTGTGGGTCCGCCTGTTCCTCCTTCCAGACATACGGCGGTTTCATAGGCATATATCTGACGAGCCGCGTGTCGTGCATCCCAATCGGCGTCTGTAACTGTCATCACCTGCGTCAGCTACGGCCCTGAAATCGGATCAACACGGCCTACCAAACGTGGGACGTGCTGAATGTGCAGTGTCAACTGTGTTTGGATTACCTCCAGCTTGGAGGCAATGAACCACTATTTACGACGTCAGCAACGTCAAACGGCCGATCCTGATGACGCACCTCGTCCACTTCCAAATGGAGTACGCGACGCTTAGATAGTCGGAAGAGGAGGACGAAAGACGACGCCTTCGCGATAATCAGTACTTCCAACGCCTTGGCGGGTCCAGATGCGTCGAGGAGCGTCGACGTCGACGTGATCGACTCCTGTCAGCAAACGTCGATCAACAAGACATGCTCGATGAAGATGGTCGTCGGACGATTGATTTGGGCTCACCATCAGAGAAGCACCATCACCGAGAAGGACAACTACCTCGGCCGCTTCTTGCTTGGCTTCTTGCAACACCAACTGCATGACCTGCAGGAACACGATGCACGCGTTGCAGAGAGCTACCACCAAGCGATAGGCAGCCGCGAGAAGATGGAAGAGGGTAGACATTATTGGCTTGGTGTCTGCCTGCGGGAAAGCTGTCTGAACGTTGGCCGGAGCCACCAAGGTCTACATATATTTCAACATGTCAGCCGCAACTCTGCCTTCGGTGGCTGACATTCGAAAACACGACGACAAAAAGTCCCAGGCATTGATGGTAAAAGGGGAACACAAAACCCCATACCGAGTACCGATACAGTTCCTAGTGTACTTACGAATAGTGCAACATCAGTAAGTACAACCCAAACGTAAAACACAAGAATAAATAAGTACGACATCACCCGTCTTTGAGCGAATGGCCTCCAAAGCTACCGCGTCCCTTGGTCACGTACATGTATTCATACTCTGATTTTCTCTTCCCTCGGAGCACCTTTTCACGTCGCTCGCGCGTATGCGCGTACCAGCGCGACACAGCCCGAGGCGATCCTAGGTAAGTACGTCAAAACACAGTGAACGTCAACACCACCCAGCACACGCACGTTTCTTCCCATCGCCCCGCCCGATGCCCCACACCCACAACACCCCCCGAACAGGCACCCACGCGACCCACACAACGTACGTCACGAGCGTCCACACCGGACGCGGGACGACCGACAGCGCACCCACCAGCAGCGCGAAGAGCGCACGCAGCAACGGCCCGTCTCGGTCTGGCTCGTCGACGGCGCGTACAGCCCAGAGAGCTGCACGCGTCAGCTCGATCGTGAAGAAGAAGGGGAGGAGCAGGGGGATTTGGACTGCGGCAACGCCAACTTGAATGTCGTTTCAGGTCACGTGCGTTATGGGCGAAGCGAGGAAGGAGAAGCGCTCACGCGTCGTCTTGTCCGTGATCGTGTGTATGAAGATTGGCCGTTTCATTTCGTACTCGCAAGCTGCGTCGGGAGCGTACTTTTGAGATGAGGGCGGAGTTAAACAAAGCGGCGAGCGTCCTTCGTTGAATCCCGGAAACGACTTCGAAAGCGCTTATCACGGAGCGTACTTAAATAGAAGACCTCCACCCAAATTCCCCTATCGATGATTGATCAATCGACCAAGCGCAAATAAGTGATAGACACCCGAAAAAGCATGTATACAGAGCAATATGTTTATGTACAGGCGGACCACCTCGCTCACGGACAAGGTTCTAGGATAAATAGTATTTGCCTCATGTTCACGATGTTTGCATTTACAAGCGGTCTTGGTATTGGTAACACGTTAGGAACCTAGCGCGGTGTAAGCGGATCGATCTCGACTCACTGATGTTGCCCAAATCTGCGCATGCTTCTTTGACACGCTCGACGAGCGTCTTCTCACCCTCGCGGACCCAGACACGAGGGTCATAGTACTAGATACGGGAGGTCAGCATACAGTCCCGTTTGAGGCGCTGGGCGTATACCTTCTTGTTCGGCTTGTCAGCCCCTTCGGGGTTTCCGACCTGTGTCTGAAGGTAATCTTTCTTCTTGTGGACGAAGTCCTGCAAGTATTTTCGCGTCAGAGAGGATAATGACCGCGGGGAATCGGACATACTCGGATACCAGCCAGATAAGCGAACTGGGTATCTGTGGGACGAAGGCATCAGATGATGCACGGCGTGGGGATGGCTGTATACTTACCAGTGTCAACGTTCATCTTGACGACACCGTTCTCAACAGCAGTTCTGATCTCATCCTTGGTCGAGCCAGAGCCTCCGTGGAAAACGAGGTACCTGAATCCGTCAGTATATGCCTTGCACACGAATCAGGAAACGGGCTCACAAAGGCTTCTTTTCCTTGCCACCGAGTTTGCCGCTCGTGTAAGCCTGGTGCTTTTCCAAAAGCTCGGGGTGCAACTTGACATTCCCGGCTTTGTAAACACCATGTACGTTCCCAAACGCAGCTGCGATGCTAAAGTTGGGGCTGATCTTGATCAGCGCGTCGTACACATCATACACATCCTCGGGCTGGGTGTACAGCGCAGCGTTGTCGACGCCAGTGTTGTCCACACCGTCTTCTTCTCCACCCGTGATACCGATCTCCATCTCGAGCCAGATCCCGAGGGGAGCCAGTTTCTTAAAGTATTCGACGCATACCTTAATGTTCTCCTCCTTGGGCTCCTCGGAGAGGTCGAGCATGTGAGAAGAAAAGAGGGGTTCCTGGTTGGCCTTGTAGTACTCTTGGTCGGCAGCGAGCATGCCATCGAACCAAGGCAAAAGCTTGTGTGCACAGTGATCGCTGTGGAGTACGACAGGGCTACACACGGCGATTAGTCAGTGCGAGCGATCGGCCAGGACGGAAAGAGGGACATACACGCCGTACTCCTTGGCGACCGTTCGGATGTGCAACGCAGCCGCTTTCGCACCGGCAACGGACGCTTGCTGCTGATCATTCTTGAGTCCCTTTCCTGCAAAGTATGCGCTCCCTCCCTGAGAAACCTGCAGAATAATGGGTGCTTTGATATCTCTGAAACACGATATCAACTACGACACGCATACACGGTGAACGTACAGACCTCGCGGCTTCCAAAACGGCGTTGGCCGTGGAGGACGAAGTCACATTCTAGTCACATCAAATCAGCGACGCCGGGTCGCAAAATCGATACCGCAACTTACAATAGCCTACAACAAGCACGATGCACTCGGAAATTTAAACAACAGTTCCAAAGACCGGATCACTCACGGGAATCGCGAACTGTGATCGATCACGGTCAGGGCGTCAGTCCGATGGTCATCAGATCGAAATGCGGTCTAACAGTACCTGGTGTTCCTTTGCATAATCGAACAGTTTGCGGACGTTGTCACCAGTCAAGACGCCGGCCTAGACGGTAGGTCGGTGAGATTGAGCCCTTCATCCGAGCGTGGGCCCTCACGTACGGGAACGATATCGAGGACACCCATGGCGATAGTTTTGCTGCACGATCGTACGAGATGCTAGTCAAGAGCAAGTCGAAGAGAAAAAATCCGTCAGATGTGAGCGACTGATGGGTCACAAAAACTTTTCCTGAACCTACCGAGATGCTCAGAGTTGCGTTTCGGGCTGGATCATGGAAATCGATCCGGCGTGACAAGTGACCATCACCAGGGTCACGTGTCACACAAGGTAAGTTTCGGCCGGTCGTTCGATTCCTTCGGCCGGTCGTTGAAGCCAGCCAGAGGATGGACTTCGTACATACAAACGACGTTGAACGACGCTTAGAGCTAGGGTGAATACCTCCGGCGAGCCGTAGGATCTTCCCGGACCCAGCCTTTCCGCATTCTACCTAGCTATGTCCCGGGTGTCCCCGGGCGCGGTTGAAGCGCGATCCTCCATTTCCATCCGGGATCATGATGGATATGGTTCCGTCGAACCCTTGTGACTCGTGCAACCATCACATTACGACAATCAAGGCAACTCTCGGTTTTGCCACAATAGCACACTTTGTCAGCTCACCGGGTCTGCGGTCGGAAATTGGCACCACCGCGTTCCAACGTAGAAGATATACGGCATGGACGCAGATTGATGAATAATCGAGATTCGCCATTTGCTCGTCGGTGTTGCGAATGTCGTTCATATCCCCACATACTCAACCGGTGTCTATTTCGGTGACTCAACAATGGCCCTCTTCGACTGTGCTGCACAGACACACACCTGGTCACTCGGTTCAACAATTGCAACCGTGATCTACGAGTGCACGTCCCCCACGGAGTCTGCGCACTTGCAAAACACCGCAACGAACTGACACGGACGTAGAACCGTGGATTTCGCGAGCGTGGACACTTCGGGAAAACCCGAACGACCACCTGAGCGGTCTCCATATGGCAGCCGAACAAGCTCTGCGACGACTCATCAAGACACCATATCCCTTTCATGATTGATTCATTCCTGAAGTCTGGTCATCAACGGGTGGCTGAAGAATCATACCTTTTTGAGGTCTGGAATGAAGATCAGGGATGACAGCTGTTTCCTAACCTTGTATTTCGTTCCACGCAAGCTTTCTGGAAAACCATGACGGTGGGTGCTCAATCGAGTCATGGGGCCGCTGGCTGTACAAGGCTATGCTATGCTTGCTGTGGGAGCAATGACATCCTGTGCGAGTAAAGCCCAGACGAGGCGGGTCCCGCCGAGGAACACCACTGGTATGTGAAGCATTTGATTAGAGACGGTCAGTTGGGCAGTCGTACTGCACCAGGCATTCGCATCGCACGCCAGTTGCTTGGTGTTGGTGCTTCAGTGGGATAGACTTGAAGTTGGATTGGATTGGTGAAAACTGAACAGAATAACAAAAGTGAATAATAAAATGTGCTATTATGCTGCTATCCCGTAGCAGAAGATCAATGCGTGAGGGTGACTTGACCGAAATAAGATGCGCCTTGTACAGTACTACATTCCCTAATACTGCGACCACTGGTGAGTATCATGGTTTCAGAAATGAATTCAAACTGACTTATAAACGAGTCCCATAATCGACCGGGAGAGGAGTATAAAGCGAATCTTATCTTGTCACAACAAAACAGTGAATCAAGCAATGACCTGCACAAAGTATTAGCAAAGAATATGATCTGGTCCAAGGATACGTACTGCGCCGCAGGGGTGCGAGCTTTCCGAGACATCGTAACGTAATAAAGATGATTGTGGACATAAAATACGAAGACACCGAGGTTAATTGGCACATGATTTGAACCATAGAGACCACGTCCGAAACCATGGGGCGAAACTGTCGGAAGCGTGGTCAGAGGAAGCACGCAGCGTACGCAAAGAGCTCTCACAAAGAAGGTAATAGCCCATAGTAATGGCTGTCCAACAACTGTCATATTGGAAAGGATCCAGCAAGTGTCAGCAGGCCACTGTAATGAAATAAACGCCTAAGTGAGTGCAATTATGGCTCGAGTGCTGAACTTACCAGGGTCTCCAAGAGGCGAACAGTATATTTATCATGATGGCCCATAGTTGACTGTGCGTCGATCTAGCCGAGCTGTAGTGAGGACACGGCCGTTGCCAAGGTTGTTTCCACGTACTATGGCGGTCTTGGTCCAGCAAGGGAGTCGAGAACGGGAAGCTGCATCCATGGCCATGAATTACAGGCTTGGGTTCGGAGAGGTGTGGAATGTAGAAGGTTGAAGAGGATGGTAGGATGTCGTAAATGGGAGTTATATCGAGACCCGCAGCTTATATAGCAGGCGCCCGCGATGAGATCAGAGCACAGCAAAGAAAGGTCCCCAAACTCTTGTAATGGGCGCGGCAAGATGGAGCCACCGGTATTTGAGGCCATTATGGACGTGCCTGCCTAGAACATACAGCATAGCGTCAGTTCATTTTACAAATATACCTTGTCGCGTCATCGTCTGCATGTCACTCCCACCCAACGGACCAGCCTTGTTTATCGATGATGCCTTTCGGCAGAGCCTGGAAGGCTAGACGTGTGTGAGACCGGTGGCGTCAGGGAAATAATAGCATGCTGCTTGATTGAACGGAGTATACGAATCGGTGAGCGACTAGCGATGCCTTGACTACCAGCTCCGCATTTGATAAACGCCCCGCGGAACGCCGGAATGAGACTAATAACAGAATTGCCAGAGTCATTGGAACGAGTGTGGTCGTGGAAGAAAGAGAAAAGAATAGAAAACATACCGGAGAAAGAACCCACCGGCCAAATCGACGAACCGAGTCGCGCGAACGATGACTCCACCCAGCCCTCATGCCAAACGGGGAATTTTTTGATCACAAGTTACAGAAAGCTGTGATTGGGAGATTGAGATTGACGTCTCGACCAAACTCGCTGAGTGTCAACTAGGGAGCTGAAACCCGGGTCCTGCCCCTCGGAGAATCACCTAGGGTCCAGACTGGCAGGCAATGTGCTCAATTTGAACCAGCAACGTTGGACTCTGCCACCGTACGTATTGATGTGTGGCATCTGATGTCGAGGACGTGCCAGTTGGCGGTGAAGTGGCAGAATCACATTACGGGTAAAGGTAAAAGAGTGACCAGTGCCAATCCGCCAACCAGAGAGTGGCACGCATGTCAAGTCTCAGCGCTTGTTTTCACCATTGTACTCAATTTGTACCCAAGTCGCCCTGGTGATTTCGTGGCTTGGCTGACTACTTACAGCCCGGGATACCCGACTTCGTTGGTAAAAATACTCACTAGCTATTGTTGGCTTTTGTGCTTGGCAAGTTGTCCGAGATTTCTTGGTTTAGAACAAATTTTATTGACACCACCTGCCGACGGCCGTGCCTCAGCAAAAGCGAACACGGACCATATCCTCTGCATCTTTGTATTCACATGGATTATGAGGCAGGTTATTGGAGTATGTACTCCCACTGATACCCAGTGGTATGCGTTTGCCCTGACGTAGCTCAAAAAATAAGAACTGCCGCAAACAAATCCCCAGTGTGGCCTCACCGATCAGGACCATGCCCCATATGTCTCGTTATCTCTCCTGATCACAGCCGAATCGTGTCCTAAATGACACGCACGTGGTGAGCACGTTTGACTTTCGTATTGGATGATCCCCTTGAGCTAGTAGTGCTAGTGAACCCTCAACCCACAAAGAACCAGCCCAGTAATACATGGGTTTAAAAACAACCACGTCAACTTGCCATGCGGAATGCGTCGGAAGAACGTTATGAGCCGTCCAGGATTTATCGATCGTGACACAGTCTCATCCTTCCTTCACTTCGTCGATCGTTTCCTTCCCGCCAAGCTTCACTGGTTTTGTGCAATCTACTCTTCGGCTGTATCCTGCGTCGAACTCCTCTACCACCGCATTCCAGAATGCCTACCATCAGGCCCTTTGCTGAACGAACACTGCATTTTCAACTTCAAGTAATTGCTCTCATCCGCTGGTGGTCTAGTTTTAATCTTCGTTCTGCCGCAGCGTCTTATACGTTTTCGACCACCCGTCCCTCTTTTCGTTGCCCTCGTTGTCTTCTCCTGCATCTCGATCATCCGACACGCTCCATCGGCATCAGCACCCGCACTTCCCACAGCGCCCTGGAACGCCCTGCCGAGATCAGGCACGTCAGATGGTATCCCTCTCCTAAATACCCTCCTCAACATCTTCACCTGTGCCCTCGACACTGCTTATATCCGAGCATGGATCCGAGTCAAGGTACCAATTCAATGGCGGCAGTCGTCTAGTCGGGGAGCGGGAAAACCTCGGAGCGATGACGATTATGCTACACCACGTGCCGTGGCAAAGTATTGGCGTGTCGCGGGCCGCTATCGTCGTCGATTATACGGTAGTAACGGTCCCGCCTCCCCATCGGCAAAGGGTTTCACAGCATCGCGGGATAGTACGGTCATCCCATTGGTGACGTACTACACTCCCCGGCTACTTCCCCTCTACCGCGACGGAAGGGGTAGTAAGCACATGTCAAGAGAAATGGACAGGGACGCCAAAGGGAGTCGGATCTCGCCGAGAATATTTTGTAAATGGCACCGGATGGTGTTTCAGGACTCGGTCAGTCCAGCTCCGATCTTTTGATGTGTTTCCATTGAATTGACTTGGCATGTGTTTGCCTGCAATTAATATTGACTCGTGCCTTGTCAGCTTTGTCATCCGAGCCTTGCTCAGGCCGCGATACAGATGAAGTATTACTCGGACCGCGACTTGCACGAAATTCAACGGATTGCAAGGTTGTTGCCAGACGAAGAGGTGTTCGGCCGGAAAAGGAAGAGGGCGAGGATACTGAAAAGGACAGCGAAATATAGTGAGATGTGGCAAAGTTGGTTAGAGAACAAGGGAACGGATCTTGTAATCGTGTTTGAGTAGGAGAAGCCAGCGGCTGCTTGTTCTTTTTTATATATCGTAGTGGTACATAATGGCTTGGATGGCTTGGCCCAAATGGTAGAAGCTCTTTGATACTGTAATAGTTTGGCATTTCCAATGGGTGGGGATTGCGATGATGCCATATGGGTGTGTGGTGCTGAGACAAAAATATGATCTGACCCTGGTTCGAACAGGAGACCTTCTGTGTGTTAGACAGATGCGATAACCAACTACGCCATCAGACCCTTGATTGAACACTGACAGGTTTACTATAGCTGGATCGGCATGGATCAGCAGTGAAACAAGTCTCCTGGAATGCCTGTATTCAGCCTACAAATTATGCTTTTCATCCTCGACGTCCCGACGCATCCTTTCCATGTAGATGTAGGTCATCACGATGTCATCTACCATGTGTGCTACCTCCTGCGCTACCTCGAGAAACGGAGGATGTGACGCCTTTCTGATACCGAAATTCCGGTTATGGAACTTGACAAGACGCTCTCTGGCATGCTTCTTTTCATGCTTGAGCTATAGAAGAAAGAAAAGAACCGTAAGCAAACCCCATCAACGAGGATTCGGGCACGCCCAGAAGACGCGGATGACTCGATACTACCCAGCAGTACCTGAACCCTACTTTCCACTTGTACGTACGGCCATCCGGACCGGTGAAGTATCGCCCCCTACGATTTTTAAATGAACTTGGGGAGGATGCAACTGTGCACTGCGTACCAAGAGTATGGTCGTTTAGAGAGGATCGCGTCTGCTTTCACCTCCCGCTCGCCAAATCGGAACTTGGTCTGCTTCACTCTGTGCCATTCAATGACACACAACACCTCAGGTGCTTCATCGCTGACTCCGCTGTGATACTTGGTGATGGTAGTCACTTGTTTCCATCCCGGTGGGGTGGAGATGGTGTAGAGCTTGTTGCCCTCTTCATCGGATATGTCCGTGTTCTTGTAGTATGAGCAGCTGAAGATGAGACGCATGGGAAGGGCGGAGGAGCGTTCGGGTCCATCCTCGGCAGCCTGGACGCATTACGGTCTTGTTGCCCCGGTGAAATGCATCCAAAATTAGAACGATAAGTGTTGTTGTGGAACCTCGCAGTACACCACCATCGCGGGCCAACGCCATCCTGTGTGGTAAATCTCACAGCAACATCCGTGTCACCTGGTACATCGATCTAGGGCCATGGAAAGAAGAGGTTCTGAGAAGAATTCAAGCTGTGTCGCCGTTCCAGTCATTTCGGCGTGTATTTGGCTTTATTGATGCATAAGCCGACCTTATGAGGAACGGAGCATGTGCCATTCCATCAACGACCCCTACCGGAAACTTTCCCGTGCTTCAGGGATGCAGAGAGAAAGACTCTCCACGACCCATGACAAGAAGCATATAAAACGTGTCTCCGGTGTGAAGCCCGCGCGAAATCGCGCCAGGATCATCTACGTGCTTGGATATCGAGAAGCCCCTTACGACGAGTCGCGAGACAAAATATGTCAGGAGACAAACTTTACAACGAAAGCACGCCAAAGCTCCAAGACCTTGCTGACTTGTCTGTCCGATCTCTTCTTCGAGTCTGTAAGTATCAATCCTACCATTCCGCTGTCTCGTCTGAAAAGGTCGGTCCGCACGACTCGGGAATCCTCACCCGCATCCGAGTCACGCACACCTTTTGATATCATGCGAGATTCGCCGAAAGAAGGCCTGGTGCCAACACCACGTACCGCCGGCAGAGATAATGGTAGTTTTCAATGCTATTCACAGTACCCGTTCTCATCTGCGTTAGGCCCTGCAACGGGATGATTACAGTTGTATAGTGACAGGCGCATACCGTTTGGCTTTATGCATGCCTGCCACAAACTAGGACATAATTTTTGGTGGCACACTAGAGGTCGCCCATATTGCCTAGGTGTGACACTTCCCCGCGAGGCCTTGGCAAACCGTGGCCCCTGATGTCTGGACAGGTTTGGGAAAATCAGCTCCAAAGTATTAAACGACCTTCCGGAGAACGTCATGGCTTGCTGGGAACCCGTTCGCACTCTTTTTGATCAATTCAAGGTGTGGTTCGAGCCCTCGGCATGTCTATTCGAAAATCTCTACCTTCGCTGACGTGGAGGTGAGAACAACGGTCCTTATACATGTTTGGTCACAGCATCATTTCGGCGAAGAATAGCGCCATATTTCCCCAAATCTTTCACGACAACGACCATAGATCCAAGCCTGCCAAGACCTTCTCAGACTATTTGCGCCCGCGTTGTCCACTTGTCCGGAGTTGCAGAGTATGTGGAGACTTTCTGTAGGGACTTGGATAACCAATGTGTTTTGGCGAATGATTCTTTTGCCATGGTGTTGCATGCAATGTTGTCTGCGGCCGTACATCAGTAGTAAAACTTGTCATGGGCAAACGTCACCATCGTATTTTCCAAAGCCAAAACTACTAGTACCACATTTTGGGGTTAGTATTACGTACTCGATAGAGTTGGCTACCTCAAGATCAACTTCGCTCCAAAACACACCACGATGTCGATGCAGATTTGAGTAATCATTTTTCGAAAAAAATAAGCTGCAAAGCTCGATGCTGCGCATGTTCGTCATTGTCGTGTCCCGATTCTCCGGTGACACGAGTGTACTGCGGACCAACTTATGGGTCTCCGACCTGGCACCAACCCGACGCATATATGCTCGACTCAGACCGCTGAATTAATACGAGCCACTATCGCTGGCGCAACCCGCATCATTCGACCGACCACCTGTGCATGGTCATCGTCAGCTAGGTGCAGAAGTGCTATACACACATGACTGGTGGAGCATGAATAACATGGGTCGAAAGACAGGATGGCGAGGTTAGTGCGGTCCGTGTCTCGTGTCACGTCGTTCAGGAAAAAAGCGAGAGCGAAGGGTTGTGGTGTGTAAGAGAAATACTGTACCAAGGGGTGACGGCCTTCAAGTCGTGTGCTTCAAACCGATTGGACGTTAGTATAAACAGCCATATTATGTAAACTCTCCCCCTCCGAGTTCGTACTCCGAGAGGACGAAACATCTGCGACAAGGCAGCACGACGGCCTACATGGCTTCTAGCGCAATCAAACAAGTTTGCCAACCTTCTAGTGCTGTTGAGTTCAGGTCGCCGTTATTCGGTTCCGCAAGTCCGCTGCATCGATCAGAATCTCCAGATCACTCCGCTGGTCCCCTTTGTCTCCCTCTTGCCCTAGAACCACTTTTTTCATTTCCGTCCAGGCCACTACAGCTTGTTCATTCCAATGTAGAACTTCGATTCAAAATGTCGTGTCCAACTCCTTCACCTAACCGATTTTGGGTCAAGACTCATGTGTGAGTTCGATTCTTGTCTCCGCCAACATCAAGGGTAATTCTTCTCCAGCCATCTATATGTACTCATGACGGCAAATACATCACTGGCAAAACCCTCATCCGACCGTGCAACGAGTGGCAGGACCCAGGTAGTGTTTCTCTTCAGGATCCTTTGCGGTGTCAAGATTGATATCGGGTTTGTCTTGGGTGCCAGCCTTCCAAACCAAGACAATATTATCTTAAACATTGGTGACGGTGCTTGTCCCATTTCCGTGAGTTTGAGCCGCGGCGTCCGAGTCTGGAATTGGAGTCTGAGTTTTGCTTGGAATAAACACACAGCCTTCCCTTCCTGACTCTGCTGGTGCATCAGGGCATCCGTCAGTGATGTGTTTCAGGAGAGTATTGTCTCACCCTTGAATCTGAGCTCCTTTCGAGTCTGGTTTATCACCATAGATGTTTTACTTCTAGCGGTAACGATTCCACTTGTTGTCAACTTTGTTGATGCGGGTGAAGTTTTCAGTGACGAAGGATGAAACAGGTCGCCTGCCAGTGCTCAATGAGGACATTCTGGCCATGTTCTGGACTTTAGTCCACCAAGTTCAATTTTCGCTGGCAATGGCTACTGGTACCGAGTGTAACTGCTAACCATATACATCCTCTTGGATTTCTGCCATGTTCTGCCAACTCCAATCTTAGACGTTTTGCCATTTGCCTGGCAGTGCCGGTTTTGCCCCGCCGCTTGGCAAAACGGCAGACTTCTGCCAACAACACCTTCTCTCCATTTCCGCGGCAGCAAGCGATACAGCTTACCACAACTAATAGGATCGTGTCTTCTGTGCTACCAGAGGTCTCCAGCCTGTCGACGACGAGTGATAATGGAACTGGGAAGACGTCCTTTTTAGACGTGCGGTAGGGATTTTCATCATGTCCACTGATACTGTCTCTTCAAAAATCCCGAACTTCGCCGTTATTAGCTGACCTGGACGAAACATAGAACCATCCGGGAGAAGCATATGGTATGTACTACAAACTATTCTTCATTTCTAAGTTCCGTAAGTCCGTAGGTCGTGTTTTGGGATGGTTGAGGTTCTTGAAGGGCTGATTAATGTCCGTATGTGTTTCACCACTTTTCTGTCCATTCCTTTGATCAGAATATCCTTTCTATATTTTCTCGCATTGAGTTCCCGAGCTGACCACCGCCTTACATTCCTCAAAAGGTTTTATTGCACAACGAAACGCGGAACCGAAGATCGTGTCAGTTCAGATTCGGACACCAATATGCCTGACAACCACTGTCACAGTTCGTGAGTGTCGTGTTGTTTGGTTCATGGTTGGCATATAAATACGGGACTGCTTGTCGAGATGGTCTCAACAGAACAACGTTATCATCACCGCCTATCTTCTGCTATATCCATACACAATGACTGCCTCTCTGAACACACCAGCTGTATGTCGCTCTGTTCATGCAAGCTTGTCCTTGATAACATTTATTTCAGCTTTGGGACGACTTCGAATGGATCGTCCGAGCTACCGACATCATCAAGGAGGAAACTCCGAACGCTGTATGTCTTCATACCATGGAAGCTTAGCTTTGATAACATTTATTTCAGCTTTGGGACGACTTTGAATGGATCGTCCGAGCTGCCGACATCATCAATGAACAAACTGATGATTGAGAATGAACAATGCCGCCAGCTAGGCATGATAAAGTGTGCATCGTGTTGCCGTCGTTTGTGGTTGTTTCTGTATGCGTGTAGTCGTGTCTGTTTTGTAACTGAGTAGTCGTGTCTTGATCTTGGTTAGCATGGTGTAAGAATGATGAATTGTGTGTTTGTCTCGTATACCTTGATGCGACATATTCCAATCTCACCAGAACGAAGGTAAATCAAAGTTGTATCGCTCTAATTGAGATGACCGCAAGCTATCGAAAATCTAAAGAATGTCGAGGAGCTTCGTAGACAGTTCTTTGTAAGTACTTTCTCCACTACATCAAACCTGCTATGTGTTTCCTATAAGAATTGAAGGGTGTTAAGTCGGTCCTCAAGAATGCCCCTCTGATACAGCACATAGGGAACGGAGGAAGTTGTTGGTCGTGATCGACAGGCTGCTCGTCCAATGCCCGCGCAATACGTCATACTCGCCATCGGTAGAGTTTGAGTCACTGCGAGTGAACAAAATGGGCAGCTGCGGCAGGGGTTGGGACGTCTGGCGCCAAAGATACATAGTACATGGTTGTGCATAAAAACATACGTGACGGCGAAAAAGGAGGTCCAAGGTTTTGGATTTTGGGCTCCCACGTACGCGTCCCTGCGTGTCGGTGTGGTCACGAGCATACCAGAATATCCGGACGTAATCCATTGTGGACCAAGAATGCATTTCAAGGGGCCCAAGCGAACATGCACAAAGTTGCCCTGCGAGCGACGTGAGTCAATTCGGACATCTTGAGAATTGACACGCACAGTGCACGACCTTGGAAGTTGGAGCTGGCGGTGCTGATCACTGTACTGAGATCTTGATCCCCGGGTTGAAATTGTCACATCGGCGAAGTAAAAAGACCAAATCCATCAGACAGAGGCGCTGGTGTCAACGAACGGGAGGCAACTTTGTTGTCCCTGTGGTGGAGCTGACGAGCCGATCGTCTTCTGTGGCTGCTGCGGTGTTGGCTTTGTCAAGGACTCGGGGTAGACAATACCCAGAGGTCAGCAAACGAATCACTAGTTCACCGCCCGGAGAGCGTCATGGCTCTCTGAGAACACGTTTGCACTCTTTTGCTTTCCATACTATTTGCAGGATGCGCCCGGAGTTGCAGAGTATGTGGGGTCTATCTGTAGGGACTTGGATGACCAAGGTGTCTTGGGTCTTCTGCTGTGGTGCTGCATGCAATGTTGTCTGCGGCCGTACACTAGTAGTAGTACTTGTCATGGGCGAACGGTATCGTTCGTATTTCCGAAAGCCACAACTATCACATATTTGGGGGTTTGTATTACGTATTCGATAGAGTTGGCTATATCAAGATCAACCTCGCTCCAAAACATACACCACGATGTCGATGCAGATTTTCGGCGAAGAAGTAATCATTTTTCAAAAAAATAAGCTGCAAAGCGCGGTGCTGACCGCGTCATTAACAGGCAACCGAAGAAAAGGCCGAAAATGCGCGTCTCTCGTCCTTCGTTGGCGCCCTCGCTGTCGGCGACCTCGTCAAGTCCACCCTTGGACCCAAGGGCATGAACAAGATCCTGCAATCAGCGTCGAGCGGAGACATCAACGTAACCAACGACGGCGCCACGATCCTCAAGTCCATCCAACTCGACAACGCGGCGGCCAAGATCCTCGTCAACATCTCAAAAGTTCAAGACGACGAAATTGGCGATGGGACGACGACCGTGTGTGTGTTGGCTTCGGAACTGCTGCGAGAGGCGGAAAAGTTGATCGCGATGA
>JBBPMO010000495.1:0-23085 GCA_038090315.1 Xanthoconium stramineum | reverse complement strand
CAACCTCGAATGGGCTCAGTAGAACGAGCACTCGATTACGATCCCTGTCACCACAAAAACCGGAGAGAACCCACTGGACAGGACGCAAGTATTGATCCATCCTTCCTCGAGTGGAATCAGGTTTGATCGTCCTGCAAAAGTCCTCCGTTGCCAGGATAAATGGGCTCCATACGTGTGTTTCCCGGGTGGCCGCAGAACTCTTCTCGAGGGCCGTAAAGACAGGGCGAAAAGTGGAACCGATGAGCGATGATGGGAGGCGGCCGGTCGTCACGAAATCCACGACATCTGGATGAAGCGAATGTTGTGCCGGTTCTGCCTTGGGGGGCAGGGCCACCTCTCGCTCGCGCTCGAGTTGGCGTGAGACCTGCCTTTCTTGTTCTTCGTCCAACGACACACTACGATGGGTTAACTTAACCCCCCCTAGGTATTCACAACGTTGCCGGATGTCCGGATCCAAAGAATTTGAGGTATTTTGAGTTTCGCACGGTGAATAGAGATCATCCAATGGCTTGGAATCTGGCTGGAGCCATGCTTCCGCCAGTTTCTCCGGTGTGAGCTCCTTTTTGCAGAAAAGGGACCAAGCATCATATCTAAACTTATGATCCATGCCTTGTTGTGCCCAATGATAAGCCCGTTGCTGGATATCGGTCCAGGTTTCGCGAACGGCCCAGTGTAAGATGTCGGCGGTGGTGATAGGGATGTTCTTCTCTTTCTTGGAGGCTACGAAGCGAATATTCTGGTCGACGTCGAATGGCGCAAAAAACATGACAGTATGACCATGGCCGAGCTTCCGCATCCGCATGCAGCCTGGGGTGAACAAGATATAAAATTGGTCAATGAAGTCATAAAACCAAAACAAACCTTGCACGAGATGGTCTTTTGTAACCTTGGTTCCCAAAGTAACGGCAGCCCGGAAACCCTTTGGGAATTTAATGTCGGTACCCCTCGTGTGTACATGGTCCAGATACGCAACACAACGATCCAGTTGCTGAGCAAGTGGTGATGACATCAGGGGAAGCGTTGTACCATTTTTTGTAAGAACCATCAATTGGTCACCCTCGTTGAAATCGTCAGCCTCGTTGAAATAAATAGCGCCAGCGGCGTCAGAGGTCAGGGATAGCCAAGCCGTGGCTACATCTTCATTGGATAAATCCAGGACCTGTGCACCAACGTCGAGCAGGACACGTATTTCG
Organism: Xanthoconium stramineum; assembly: GCA_038090315.1. NCBI lineage: Eukaryota > Fungi > Basidiomycota > Agaricomycetes > Boletales > Boletaceae > Xanthoconium > Xanthoconium stramineum. Next base: position 21,892 of record JBBPMO010000495.1, on the reverse strand, counting down.
GGCTTCTGAGTGACTATCATTTCGAGAAATGTGTGCGTCGTGCGTCGCTCGCCATTCTCCTTGGCTGTCAACATGTAGAAATCGTTTTCTGGTCGAAGAAGAGAAGCGAGCACCCTTGCATCGGTTCCTTGCTGATGCTCGAGGTCATGGTGAGAGATTGACATGGGTAACAGATATCTACCGTCGGCGGTGCCAGAGAATCCTGATGTTCGGTGGGCAACAAAGCCAGAGGGTCCCGGGTGCACTCACCGGTTATGGGCCGTTCCCGCTCCTCTGCCAGGTCCCAGCTAGATCCTGAGAGCTTCGAAGGGTACTCTTTCAATTCCTCTGGGAACACAACTCTTGAAAGATAGAGGTTTACCGCCCCTTGATTTTTACTGAAAAGTGGGAACAAGTACTTGTCCCATTGTTCTGGAGACTGGAGGTTGATGTCGCTGAGACTTCGAAGGAAATCTGGTACCGAGTCGGATCCACAATCTTCGATCCAAGATGCGAATTCCAGGGCTGGGTTGTCTTGATCAAGCAGAACTTCGAAGGAAGATTTCATTTCGCCCTCGTCGAGGCCAGTATAGTAGTAAGATAGGCAAGTGAGTAGGATGGTAATTTCTGGGTGTCCAAACTGGGTGTGGGGGACAGGTTCATCCTTGGCTCGGTAGGGGACGGCAAGCCTCGTGGTTCTGTTCCGCTTCCTGCCAGGGTTATAATTGCAAAGGCCATAATCCACGCGCCACCTCCGCTCCACAAGAACGAACGAGAGGATATTGGAAGCGAATAAACCGCGGAGAAGCAGAAGCCCGCCCCAGAGACCACTCTGTTGCGATTGTTGAACATACTCTTGTACCTTTTCGACCGCCTCGGGATCAACATGTTCCGAAGATATGAAGTAGCGAATCGCGAGGTGCAGCGCTGGATCGATGTATTGAAATTTGAAGTCGGGAAGAAGTCCGGCCATCACATCTTCCAAAACCAACGATATTAACCATCGGCCGGCATCCGACCCTCGTAGAATTCGAACGTGCGGAAAGGATCCGGGTGGACCGCGTTCGTACTCTACTCCATCCGGGAAGTTGTTCGCGAGGGAATGAATGTGCTTCTTGACGAGCCTAAGGACTTGGAGAGTGATTGTCCACCTGTCCGGGTATCCGTCTATGTGTTCCCGGAGACCGATGGCGTAAATTAACTGGAAGCGGGTATGAAGGATCTCATCGCTTTCGTCCAGAATGTCTCGAGCGTGGGAATGAAGCCACTTCTGAAGTTTCAGTAACTTGGGTGCTACGCCTAGGGCACCTTGAGCATTTCCATCATGATCGTCATCGTCGGCATCATTCTGGCTTGAGTTATTGAATGACCTGCTAAACGATCGACACACGTTCGCCACATGACTGTCCCCAGTTAACTGGTTCCGGATGTTAGGGCGGTTAATAATACATGGAAATGAGACACTCACAGATTTGAGCGACAAGCTTGTCATAGTATGCTCGTAAATTGATTTATGGTTCTTTGGTAGCCCTTCTGAAGCAAGCTTGTTTGCGGATAATTGCTTCTCCACGCTCGCCAACTTAAGCGACAGGATGTGTTCTGGTTGAACGAGCAGAATCCCGCGCTCATTCATGCACTGTGGTATTTGCTGGCAAATTTGATCTATCTTGGTCTCATCCCACCCGTTTCCCCTTCGGGGACGGGAAAATGGAAGGTGATATATTTTCTTGTTTGCGAGACCACCAAGGCAGTTGAGCAGGGTATCGTACATCTGGGAGGTAAGTGCTTTGGGGACAATGACCCGAACAAGCTGACGGCCGTCGGCGAGAGCTGCAGCAGCGATAGGTATAATCACGGATGATTTCCCCTCGCCCATGTTCACCTGCATTACGGTATTTTTTCCAGATTGTGGAGAGATGATCTCCTTTGCAATCTCTGCCTGAATAGAGCGGATGCGGAAGTTTCCTTGTATCTGTCACGCGAAATTTCAGTCTGCACATATGTGTACTCGCTCAGAAGTGATATACCTGGATTAATAACCAATCGGGGTACATTTCGATGGTCTCTTCGTCGCACCCACTGTTCTCCAGTTCCTTAGTAAATTCTTCTTCGAGGCCGTCCAGGGCAAACTGAAGCAATCTTCGGGCATGCTGAAGGTCTAATAGGATTAAAGCTAGCGACAAAAAGCACTTCTTCCAACTCCTTGGGGGTTTGATGAGCGACGTGGATGCAAGACATCGCAACAGCGTGTCCGCAGTGATGTGCGGCCATTGACCCGATCGATATAACGCCACCTCCAAAGGCTTGGTAGCTGTTGGACCGAGACACTGCTTTATAATGTCCAAACTGTCCTTGTACTTATCTCTGCATTGAGCAAAGTGATCCTTGAGTGCCCCAATAAGAGGACTCCCAGTCACCTCATGAGTCTGGATGGATTCCTTGCGAATATGCTGTGCACTGATGAGTAGTCGAGAAACATACTCCTGGTGAAAATGTGGCGCGGTTTCCGTCCCGAGGGGTGTGAACAGCCGATGCAATGCAAGAGCATCCGGAGGCGAGTGCCAATCACTGGGGGGACCGGAGTACGACAATAGCTGGCTACTGCTAGAGCGGACTGGAAGGTTTGGTGCAGATCGGCTGTAAAGCAGCTGATCTAGCGTGACTTCCCATGGTATACGCTCAAACGTGTGTTGTGGAGACGCGGGTGGACATGGGAAAGAGTTTGGCTGAGGTTCTCGAGGAACATGTGTGAAGTCCTCCTTGAGCGATTGGTTTGCAAATGCTGCGCGCAACGAGAGGAGGACGGTTTGAGAGTGTGGAGACTCGCGATATGCCAATGTAGGGAGTATGAATAACGGCCGAAATCGATGATTCATCGTCTTGCTTTCCTGCAAGATCTCTTGTGCCTTGGATGTGATCGCCCGGCGTGAAATATGAGGATTCCACTGTGTCCGGTCATGTCGTGGTTGTGCACTCTTCACTCCAAGTCGCATGGCGTCATCCAAATCCATTTCTGCCCAACTTGACAAAGTCTTGACAATTGACACACCGACATGCCTGTAGTAAACCGCAGAAGCCGTGGCATGGACAACACCCTCGAGCTCCGGATCCGAGGACACATAATCGCTGTCATTGCACTCTCTCAGGGAGATCAATCCATCAATGGCTTGAACGTTTGCTTGAGATAGATATGCACCTCGCCTTGCACTGCGCTCTATCTGTGCACTATCACCTGGTGATTTCCATAGTAAAGATTGTGGCTTCCGTCTCTTGAGCAGGTTGGCTATGATATCAATTTGGGGATAGTGGGGATGCCAGGAAGGGATGTCATGGGAGGCGATGCCAAAATCAAAGTCCGAGATTGACTGACTCCCTGATGACCACAAGAGACATAGTGCCTCTTGGACACCTGTTCTGCCTGTCAGCGGGTCAGGCCGCCAGTCAATGCTAGTCCGTGCATGAAGGTCAGAGAGATACACTCTGCTCCACAAGCTGGTATTCTCTGTCAAACAACCCAACTCAGCATCCACTTTGTAGGCATGGTATTTGACCGGTCTATGGGATTCATCAAAGTGGAAGGTACCCGATTCGCCGAAGTGACCATGAGGTACCAGCACACATTTGGGGACCAGTCCCCCAATCTGGATTTTCGACCGGAGGACAAGTTGGTTTTCAAAACCAAGCAGAGCACCTGCACATTGGTCCTTGTCATATACCATTTCCTTGAAGTCATGGGACTCGAGATCTCCGTCTCCGTTAACAAAAAACGACAGGTTATAGCGGGGCAAGAAAACAGACAATTGTGGCACCGGTGAAGAGTCACTGGTAGACGAAGAAGTGACTATGAGATTTCCGGGGAGTTCCAGACACCGTAGGCGGCTTGATATCATTTCCCAAGTTGGGTTCCGGATGTCCGTGAGGAATGTACCACCCTTGCGCATGCAATATTGGCCAGCTATACACTCAATTTCCCAGTTTTCTGGTGAGTGTTTCCAAAGGCTTTTGAGGGGCCGTATCTCAATGGTGGCTGTAGAGAGATCTAGCCAGTGAATATGGTCCTCGATAAGGACTTGAGGAACGTCCCCTTGAAGTTTTTCCCGGGGAATCAATTGCAAGATACGGTTTGTACCGTTGTGTTGTGCTTGGATCACTAGATCTTCACCTCGAAGTGAAAAGTGCACCTGCGGTCGTTAGGTCAATCCTCTATAGATCTGAGGACACTCACATAGTTCTCGGAAAGCAGAGCCAGGGTCACAAAATCCATTCCCGGAAGGTTGGATGGAATGACAATGAAGGATTCCTGCAACGAGTATTCAACAACCTGTTAATGTTGTTATCCACAATGTACGAACAGAGTGTTCGAATATTTGTAGGTACATTGGGTGTTTGCGAATCTCTGCTGGTAGTCCGCCTAGTGGCAGACCATCAGCCAGAAGTGACCCATCAAGCAAATCGACTTGCACCGTTTGCGAGGGTCGGTTATCAGTTTCGGCTGTTTGACACTTGAACTGATGAGAGCCATGGTCCCGAAGTAGTTCCCATCTGCCAGAACCTGGTCGGTAACCAGGCCAGACATCGCGAACGGCAAGGTCAATGCCTCGATCCGAGACATCTGCCAAGATGAGATCCTTTAACCCTACCTCAAGAACGGGAGCGAGGCGCCGATCTCGCTCGAAGAGCGCACGTGAATACCAGTCAGTATCTGCCAAAGATCAAGATTAGTGCATGGATGATGATATTCGCGCTCAGGGACTAGACATACACCCAAGTCTAGTAGGACTAGTTGCATGTATGAAGATGCCGCAGGCAAGGAGTGCCTCAACATCCTCCGCGGAATGGATGGCCCTTCGCAGTGTCACGAGGTCAACATTACATGTGCTCCGACAAGTAGCAGCCATGTCTCGCAAACGTTCGCGGCATTTGAGGCTTGTAGGGTCCCTGAACAGATCGTATGATAGCTCCTTCACCCATGCAAAAGTCTTCTCGCGCACACTCCGAAGGAGTCCGATAGCTCGCTCCGAGACATCTTCACAAGGGCTTGATGAAAGCACACGAGTTGTCAGGAACGAAATAGTGTTCATCGCGATCCCATCCAATGAGCTAGCGGCAAGATCGACGAACAGACTCGCTAGCTCATCTAGAAGCCTGTTGCAGAAAAAAGGATCTTGGAGCTCCTGGTGCCACATCCACCCCCCTGAATCCAACTCGAGTTGCCCTGCTTGAGAAGCCGCATGGGCCAGCAGGAAGTGAAAATGCTGATGATGGACGTTCAAAGCTCTGCTCCGCAGTTCCCGCAAGAGGTTGATCCACTGGAGCGAACCACCACTGCGTAATTGCCCAAACGTAATATATTCTCGAAGTGGAAGACTCGTCGAACAGTCCGCTTGGGCAGACAATATGCCATTGGAAGTGTGAGTCGTATTCAGAAAGTACGTGGCGATGATCTTCTCCCGCGACTGGTCAGAGTCACAGAGACTAGAAAAATACCTCTTGCATGCAAGTCCGAACAAACGAGGAGGGGGAAGACCCGGAACCTGCTGCCATTCAAATGGACTTCCATCTTCGTTCTTAACTTCTAAAGCGTAGCGGAACCCTGTCAGTGGACCGTGCTGAGACTGTGGATCATGTGGACAAAGGTGGGCGAAACGGAGTTGGATGTGGACGGACGGCCCCTGGCGCAAGTGCTGAGCGAGGTAAGGGCCCAGTTCAGGAATATCGGAAAGCAGAACAAAGTGATAATTGGATCTGTCCTTGCGCAGCTCTCTTCCATAAAAGTGATAGTCGAAATGATGCAGAAGGCGAGCGGTGGCGGAACGCCACATGTGGATGAGCACCGGGCATTGAAGTTCAAACACGAGGACTTTGGCATGTAGTGGGTTGGAAGACAGTACCAACCCAGAAGTATCTCTACAACAACCATCAAGCTGTCGTTCGGAACGATGTTGATCAGGTTGGTCATCGGGTAAACATGTATGGCTTGCAGTTGCTCACCTCTGCGTCAATGCGAGCTTTCAGACGCTGCATCTCTGGGCAAGTTTCATAATACCTAACAGGCAAGCTACTTTCTGTGAATTCATGCGAAAGCACTGACCATCCTTGATACGATCGAGAGTGTCGGGAGGAAAGGTACTGGTATGCGCGGGAGAGACGCTGGGAGTTCATGGATTTACGAAGGAGGAGCTGTTCCAGAAAAACGGCTGGGATTTCAGGAGAGTAGTCGGAAAGGATGGGAACCTCTCCGACAACTAGCATGTCAAGAGCAACCCACAGTTCGAGTGCTGTCAGTAACATGATGGAGTGATGTTCTAGAGTTACATTATACGTCCAGCTGGAGTCAGCGCTGGAGTCGGTTGCAAGGATTATGTGATGTGCGCTTGAGAGATATTTATCCATCAGGATCTCAAGCTGCGTACATGCCTGGAAAATGTCTATGACGCAAGTGACCCAGTCATCGATCTCCTGCTCAACAGACTGCTCAACATCAAATAAGGAGAGGAAAGGGTTGGCACGGAATGCATCCTCGAAGAAAGTCCCATTCGAGGACAAGAAGTCCTCAAGGGTGCCGCGGATGTGATTTTTGGGATGGAAGGAAGTATGAGCGGGATTGTGGTCTTGATTTGTAAGAGCGCTGCAAAGGTATTCACGACTATGCAAGAGGGAGAGCTGAGTGTCTCTGGTAAGATCAAGCTGGGATGGATCCCAAGGCGAGGGTGGTAGTTTGGCAGCCTGTAACATGGCCCATCTGACCTCGAGCGCATCTTGAAGGCGAGCACATGTCGTCAACGCAACGTCAGACAGCCAGCCGGGAACAGAGTCGCCAAGTTTGCATAAACGTCGAAGGATTTTGGCTGACATTAGGTGGAGCAGATCACTAGAGAGCTCTGCTTCGTTTGCATCTGCTGCAAGGGCGCATATGAAGAACAACACGAATGCTTTGTAGACCGCACGTCCTGACACGGAGCGATCAAGGGAGGTCTGGATTGCAACTCTGATCAGAAGCCAAAGTGAGGAGCGACGCCATTCGTTCTTGGCTTTGTCGTCCTGGTCGTCGTACCCTTCCCAGCCAGTTTCATCACGAATACGTTTAGTGATGCGAGGGACGCCAGGTATAGAACCAACGGTTCTTAGGATGCCAGTAAGCAGTGCAGTAATATACTGCGAGCGAAGAGGTGAAGGGTTGGAAAGATTCCAGTCAACCTTGTCAGGGGAAGTGAGGAAATTCGAGAGCTCGGTTCGAAAGTCCGGGTCGTCAAATACCGCGTTCGGCACCTCAACGGCCGAAGCAGGATAAGAGCACACCAAACTGCCCGTTGTCTCCTTTACAGCAACTCGGAAGGGAGACGCTTCAAGCGACTCGTACAATGTACAGCTCTCCCGCCTCCGGAAGACAGCAGCAGCGTTTCGATTACGGATGAGAAAGGCAATGATATCTATATTATAAATCCCTCTCAGTGTTGGATTTACAAACAACTTAGGATCATACCTCCTGTCTGCATTGCGCCCAACTGGGAGATTACGCAGCCCTCGTCCAGGTGCTCAGACAGGACGGAGGTTTGTAAGTTATCTAACATCTTCACAACGGGGTTCCATTGAAGCTCAAGGGTATCATCAATCACTTTTGAAAAAGCATGGGCAGAAGCGCACACAGCGCGAGCTAGCAAGTGGTCGTTCGGAGGGGTATAGTCGTTGACTTCGGGGAGCTGCACGGGAAAGAACACATGAGTGACAGCATATTCCAACGCAGGGCGATTTTCTCGATATGTGGAGGTGGTTACGGTAGTCATCGAGGACTTGAGTGAGAATCAACTAGGGCTTGATTCTGAGATCTGGTGCTGGTGTATTAGCGCCGTGAGCGACTCGGAAGCTGTCGCAAAGGAAAGCCTTAGGTAATCGCAATTCGCTACCTTCGTCTTGCTGGTCTGTCCCTTATCAATTCATCTCCCACTACAAGCGGAGCCCTCGCTAGGTTTATCATTTCCTTTGCCTCCGGTTTCAAATTCCGGCCACAGACATGTCATCCTATCGGAAATACAGGACGCAAGCGTTCTTTCTCGATCGGTTTCGAACCTTCACTAGACCCAAGGCTCTCCAAAATCCAAAGCCGAGGTACTTCCGTTTGTTGCTCTGGCTGTTATAGATGTCACCACCTCGGAGCCCGTCGTTTCATATCTCGCACGCACCGACGGTGATCTCGCCCCATACTTGATAGTTGAAACGTTGCCTGATATGGCCTTAGGATCGAGTTCACCACGCATTTCGGAAGAATCGAAGGGAACGAGTCAGCTTTCTTTCCAAGACACATCTTCACCGGCATGACGGTGCGGCTTGGTGGCTTTATCCCATTCCCGACTTCGGGTCTGAATTGACGTCTTTGTTAGTTCCAGCAGATTTTTTTCTAGGGTTTGCGGGCTATGTTTATCTTCTACAGCTGTTGGCACGGAAGGTTGCCCTTTGTCACCTGCCAAATGGTACCTAGCATATCCTTTGGCTTGCGCTGTCCCATGGAATCGAGCATATGCAACAATAACCTATAACTAGTGTACCACTGGTACAGACAAACACAAGGGCCAAGTAACCCTCCCATTCTCAATTCGTCGTCTGTATAAATCCACAGTCATGATATGGTACACAAATGCTGCAATCTAGATGGTTTGCACAGATATCGCTGATAGGTTCACTGCAGAGACATATCGACAGTGCTAGCGTACAACGCACACTCACACATGACCTGAGCACGCCGCACGACCGTCTGAACGTTATCCTGACCGCTCGTGCTCCCTCGCGACACCTTGACGAGCCCAGGAAAGACGGTCGTGCCCACTCTATCCATATCACCACATTCGCTCTTGAGACACCTCCGGACGAGCTCGATCTGTCGCGGGTATAGTTGACTTCCGATCTCGGGGACGAACGAACGATAGAATGCGTCTGCACTGCTTCCGCCAGCAGTTGATGGCGAGCCGTGGAGCATGCGCGAAAAAGTGTATGCAGCGGCGATAATTGGGGGGATACCGCGAGCGTGGTCACCGAGGCGTTTTACGAGCGTGGGGAGTTGCTCCTCCAAGATGCTCGCGGTAAGTTCGGGCGAACATGTTTCAACAGCAGCAGAAAAGGTTTGGCGACGCCACACGCCGGCTACAACGGGGTTCCCTAGACGAGCGATTTGTCAAAATTGAGACACGTACATCCAAGGGAGGTAAAGAGGGAGCAAAGAATGGAAGACGCACTAGAGAAGAGGTGTTCGTGTATACGGGTGAGCTGTATGTTGGCCTCTGCCGAGTTGGTAACCATGAGGACGTTGATGATTTCGGAGCTAATGGTTTCGGAGAGGGCGTGTCGGAGGATGTTCTGGACCTGGATCGGAGAGGCACCGTCGGGGGATAGTGCGTCGTAGGATGCGGTGCCGGTGATGTCGCCGAGCGCAGCCAAGTAGATGTCTGAAAACGAGGCTGGCGGGGTGCGAACGACGTCAGCAGCCCAACGGTTCATAAGTCGCTCGAGTTGAGACGCTGCATTCTGTCATTGTCATGAATCACCTCCGCGACGCGTACGCGAGAAAAGGCGCACCTTGATCGAGAAGTCGTCGACCGAAGAACCACCCTGCTTGCTATGAGTCTGCGACGACGGATCGTTGGTGGACCCTTCAAGGAGCGCGATTCGCGCACGGAGGAGGGCAACTTGTTTTTCTTGTTCTTCGAGCTGACGGCGTTGTTCTTCTACTTTTTCGTGGGCGATGCGCTGGCCGTGGTCAGATTAGCAAACGCGGTGGGCGATCGGTTGGACTTACGAAGTTGGTGAGGGCGTAGCGGTACTGTTCACCGCTGACGACGTCGAGCTGTTGTGAATAGGCCATTGGAGAGTTGAGGCATGATTGGCGTAAAGAGCGTGTACATAAACCAACATTCACTGCCTTTGCACCGCCTTGCTTTCTCGACATTCAACCCAACGTTGGCAGATACACCTAAACCGGCCAAACCAAGTGGACGCCATCGGTGCTTGTGGGAAGCTCACTCGGACGAATTCCTCATATGTGGTATGACGCCTCCCTGACGAAAACAAGCCTACAAGCAAGCCGCTACTTACCGAGCCGAGTTGTGGCCAGGATGCATCCGTCAACATTCCAATGATATTCCCTTCTCCCACGTGCAGTAGACGCTTTATGGTTCAAAGCTTCGAGCAGTCGAGGGGCGTCTGATTTCCTTGACCCGCAATCTGTTGCTTCCAAGACCGTTTGTTGCCCATCACTCGTCACGATCGTGAACGTTTATGTAAAACGACGGAAGCGAGGAAGGTGAAGTATGAAGCATGCAGAAATCTCAAAATGTATTCATATCCTTCGTCATTTGACTGTCTGATTGAACATCTTAGCTCATGTGATGGCTTTACTAAATGCCTGACTGATTGGGATAGGTATGCGAAACGGAAAAGAAAGCCGAAAGCGAGGTGCTTCCGACAAACGAAATCTAGGATATAAGAGTCAGCCAAGACTACCTTCTGTCAATCACCTTCTCAAGCTCATCCGGATCTGCCGCTACTACATTTCACTCGACCCATCATGATGTTCGCCAAGCTCTAGTATAATCAGCCTGTGTCGTTCATCGGGGTGACACTAATTAACGTGCTCCACCCATGTGCTCTCGCCCTTTTCCGTGCCCACGTCTCTGCGCTGGAAATGGCGGCACCATTCTATGGCCGTCCGGGTGAACGCGCAAACCTCGAATTCAGGATTAGCAAGGGTGACCCCACCAAGATCGATCTCCTCCTGTCCAGCATGGAAAACGCAAATAAATATAATGTCGCTAGCGATGTGACTGTCGCCCAGTACGTCAAGGCCGAGATTCCTCGAGTTTCGACCGGGTACGTGTACTCCTTTGGGGAAGCTTGGGAGGTGCGTTCACTAACATCGTTCATCAGAGTGTATCATTTTGTCGCAACCAAAGTTGGGTATGTACCCGTGCTTTGTTACCTTGAGCGGTTTCTGAATGCGGCACTTTCTCTGTCGTGGGCCCTCCAGCGATAAATCTGTAGTATATGCTAAAAGTAACTCTATACACATTAGTGCGCGAGGGTGAAGTACAGTGTCATCTTTCAAATGACAGGGCACCGTGATCTGCGCACCGAAGATTATCTACTTGGGGTCTAGTAAATGATATTTGTGTTCTTCGTATTCTATCATGACAACGTTTGTCATCTCTTCAATCGAATTTTCAAGTTGGCTGCTTAACCATAAGTGACTAGCTAGAGCACACACTTGAATGAGTCGGAGTACTCGAAGATGTAGCAATATGGCGCGCACGCGACTGGGATTTCTGGTTGAGGACGTTGATGAATTATATATCCGTCTCCTAGTATGTCAGTCACATTGCAAACGGGAGTTGCAGACCCTTGTTGCCCGGTAGAGTCCGGCGATAATTCCCATATCACATCGAACCGCAATCGTCTGCGATCGACCCTCTCGACACTATCTTCTCCTGCTACAATCCAGAGATCAAGGTCAGATTAGAAACAATGGCTCGCCAATTCTTCGTTGGAGGTAACTTCAAGATGAACCCCGGCACGGTGGAGCAGAAGAAGAGCATCATCGACATCCTTAACAAAGCTGATCTTGATCTCTCGACCGGTACGTATCTGGCACCTATAAATCGACTCGCAGATCTCAAAGGCCAAGCACGGTAGAGGTTGTCATTGCACCCCCTGCGTTGTACCTCGTCCCACTCAAGAGTATCGTTCGCAAGGAGATCCAACTTTCCGCTCAGAACTGCTACTTCAAGACATCGGGTGCCTTCACAGGCGAGATCAGGTCAAGCAAACGCCATCCACGTCTCTCCCACGTGTTTATCGATGTCTTCTCAGCCCAACACAACTCGTGGATGCCGGTATTCCATACGTCATTCTCGGTACGTCTATGCATCCTTTTGGTCCTACTCTCTACAAATACGCTATCAGGACACTCGGAACGCCGTACACTGTTCCATGAAACCTCCGAGTTGGTCGGAAACAAGACCAAGGTAGCACTAGACACGTCTCTGAAAGTTATCCTCTGCGTCGGGGAAACTCTCGCGGAAAGAGAGGCAGGCAAGACGACCGAAGTAGTCAATTCTCAACTCCAGGCTGTCGTCGATGTTCTCAAGGACGCTGCTTACTGGAGGTAGGTCCTCTCCGACGTCCGGTTTGCGACAGAGAACCTGAATTGCGCTTTGCAGCAAGATCGTGATCGCGTATGAGCCAGTGTGGGCGATCGGTACGGGCAAGGTTGCCACCGCGGCGCAGGCCCAAGAAGCGCATGCTGAGATTCGTCAATTTCTGAAAGCCAAGGTGTCCGAAAGTGTCGCCGAAACGACAAGGGTCATCTATGGGGGCTCTGTCACTGCAGCGAATTGCAAGGAACTTGGTGCGTGAACCTCCTCCCACCTTTGTTGTTTTCGTATTCAATTCGTCCACCTTTGGACAGCGGCGCAGCCGGACGTCGATGGGTTCCTTGTAGGTGGTGCATCGCTGAAGCCCGAGTTTGTGAACATTATCAATGCGAAGAAGCAGTAGAGTCAGAATATCAGATGGCACGCGTTGGGGTGTGGAGAGGATTATCTGACAGCATGTCAAGCGCCTGTTTCAACACTGTTGCGCGTAGCCTCACCATCCGATTCCTGGAGTTTAATCACCACATTGGATGTGGTTTCGAGTTGTTCAACTCATAGAATAGAACGATCATATATAGGGGACCCCAAATATTGTCAGCCGAGAAATATCCAAAGAGGGAAGTTGCCGTCCGGATTCGGCTTGGCCGGGCTTGTCATCAGCTCATTGTGCCCTTTGCACTACTCGATGAACCATTAAAACTAATCCTTAACTCTATAAAATGCTGAGGTCGCTCCTGGCACCTCTTCGAAACATTCACGATCACCGACACGAGACCCTCTCGGACGATTCAGATGCTCAGTTCAGTGGACTCGTCACGACAGTAGAGGGAGGTACTCTCGCAGACCAGGTCAAGTCTCTGGTAGAGGAGTTAAAGCTGGCGGGAGATACCCACTCGAGGGTCACGGTAAGTACTTGGGCACTGCATAATTGAGCCGCCGTTGAGATTCACAGGCGACGTTTGACAGATTCTGCAGTCCCTTTTCTCAATCATCGGAGAGCATTCTGCAGCATTGGATACATTTCGCGAAGCAGACGGTTTTCTTGTGTTGATGCATGTGCTGTCGACGGTTATAGCAGCCCCATCTGCATTGTCCAGTCCTCACTCTACACAACAAGTTTTCGATTGCATACAGCTTGCGTTCACGCTCACCTCGAAGGCGTTGGATCGACACCCAGTCAACTTAACCTTCTTTGAGGTCTGTCGTCGAGTCCGTCTTTTATGGTCCTGCTCATAACTCTGCCCGACTGTAGGAGTATGTCGGCTACGCGGCCTTGTCTGACGCCTGTGGCGCGCTCATCAAACACCATGTCACCTTCGACAAGACCCTCGGGTGTCTTCTCTCCCTCTCCGTTCACGAATTCGCTGCGGTAGACCTGTTTGTCACGCTGCAAGCATCCTGTCATGACCTCCGCGAACTGGACATTCATTTCTTGGAGTTCGCCCCATCTCTTGGTACTATTCACCTACCTCGTGTCTTCAAGATTGTCTGGGAGCTCGTCATCGAACGTCTTGCGACGAATACATCCCTCCGGCTCATAGTGTACAAGATCCTGGAACACATGACCCAATCGTCCCATCGCAACCTTGCCATCTTGAGCATGCTGGGTATATTGACGTCCATGTTTTCTAGTTTCATTTCTTCGTCGACGGTAGACCAACTCAGTCCACACGCTTCAGAACGTCGGCTGCAGTGCAAGATAATCAAGCGGCTATTTGAGATGGGCGCTTCCACTCAGGATGTCCAACGATTATTCCAGTGCGCCGTCAAAGAGGACAAGTCGTTGGATGCAGAGATGATTGACCTCATCCGCACTGGCCTGAGATCGAAATGGCCGCCTCACATTTCTTTCCAGGATATGTCTGCCGTAACAACGTCTCTTGGTGACCGGACTACACTTCCGCCCTCTGGTTTAACGTTCATGGTAGGCGTCTGGCAGTCTTTCTCCTGGAGTTGCGAGTTACATTTGGATTCTACAGCTATGGGCATGGTTTGAAAGAATGCCCCCTGTGGCTCACAGAATATTCAGCATCTCTTTCGGCTCACGCTGCGCCATAGAATTCAGCATAGGCAACAACGGTACTCTCGCACTACGAACTAGTTCTCGCCAAGAGTTTGCAGTCCTATCCAAGACATGCATCGAGACATCGCGTTGGACTCATATTGCCGTCGTTTACTACCCGCATCGAGCTGGCGTTCGTACGTTCAGACGTATCGCGGTTTGTCTCGATTTAATATCGTTTCTAGGCGTGTTTGTAGATGGTGTTCTTAGCGAAACGTTTGACTGGGCATATCCTAGCATCCACGAGAATTGCATCGGGGAATTTTCCTTGGGCGACAACAGACCTGATACAGCTTTTAGCTGGTGTGTCGTGTCGGCATACTTGCTTTCTACACCGCTAGGTGACTCTTTCCATAATATTTGCAGTTTCTTGTTGCTAATGAGGGTCAGACGATGAACTACCCAGATTCATCCATCACTTAGGTCCAAAATATGATGGAAACTTTCAAGACAGGGCGCTTGTCCGGTTCTTCACATACGAAGCGTCTACCTCATTAAACATGCACATGGTTGGCTCAGGATCGGTCGTTGGGGAAACATCACTCAAGAAGGCCATTCGAGATGGTGTCTTGATCAACGAGACTTCGATTTTGTGCAAGGTCCTCGTCAAGGATGTCGCTAACTTTCCACCGTTAGACATCTATCCTCGCTCAAACAAACAAGATTCAAAAAACTTCGCCATTTCTGGACCACTCATCGCGATCCCATGTCGAACATTAGATCTTACTTTGTGGAGTATAGGCGGTGCTCAGCTGGTACTTTGTTTGGTATCTCTTGCAGAGGTGAGCGCTTCTACATGTCGTTTGCTACGCATTCCGTTCAATGGCGATAGACATCCCACGAATTGTCCCGGACAATTGCCATCCTTTGTGACAGTCTCCGTAATTGTTGGCAAAATTCGGAGGACATGGAACGAATCAGTGAGAAGGACGTTCTATTTTCATGTTCGTTGCTGATGGCTACAGCTGGTTACGATGTTCTGGCTAGTATCCTCTACCAAAAAAGCCACCTCATCAATATGACTACCTTTGAGATCTTGTTCGAGTTTCTTGGACTCAGTTTCCGGTCCCCTGAGTAAGAGCGTGTGTGTTTGCTTTTGCTAAGTCACATGGCTAACCGCTGACTATCTCAGTGTCTCCACTATTACCAACACGATCGCATATGTTGCCCTTGCCCTTGACTTCGAACTTTGGTCAATGACAACCTCAGATATCCAGCGAGCCCATCTTGAGCATTTCGCGTTTCTCTTGCGCGCTAGCCGTTACCGGAAATTCAATGCCAAAGTCCGCCTTTCCAAACTTAATGTCGTGCGTAGATTGTTGTTCGCTCTGCAATCACCATGGTACTCGCCGGAGGCGGCCTCTCACATTGTCAATGCACTGGGAGTCGTCATGCAAGCTCATTTCTCTACCAATGATGCCATCAAACCCATCGCGTCGTATATAGCAGCGAACATTTCCTCTGGTATGTGAATGTCGCACGTGTGATGTGACCCAGGCACGGCGGTCTCATAATTCCGCAGATCCCGTTTCGCTGCTTTCGCAGCGGGCTTCCTTTACCGGCGGTAACAACAACAATGAGAAAGCGCGGCTCGTCTTGGACGCCGTCATATCACTCCTCCGAATCCCGACCATGTACATGAAGTTCGCCGAAGTTCTGCCGGTCGCACGCATTGCGTTGCTATGGCTTGGACCTGAACCATCTCCCGCTCTTGCTTGTCAAATCTTTGCAATCCTTGGTATCGCGTTTAGCTCCTCGGCTTCCTTTGGAAAGAAATTCGAGCTTGCGACTGGTTGGCTTACGTTGAAGAAAGTGTTGCCGTCTATCTGGAACGATGCTGTTCACGAAGCTGCTTTGGACTTACTGTTGCAGCCTGTGCGAGGTGGTGGGAGCGCGTCAAAGGCTGTTAAATGTCCCCAGATGCTCGCCGTAGTGTTACTTGCGCTCCGTGAAGGATTACTGACATATTCTGGCGGTCAAGTTCAAGGTCAGTGTTTTCCCTTACTTGGCGGGGAACGCTGAGATCGTTTGACCTAGGACCATCGAGACTTGCCGTTGAGCGAATTCTCCGCGACTTGATCGATCTCCACAATTCCCATACCTCGTTTCGTCAATTGTTTAGATCTCAGAGCTCGACTGAGATACTCATCGAATGTCTGTCGTCGTCACCTGGAAACGAGGATCCAAAAGTGTCCACTCAGCTGACACACCTTGGGACATTGGTAGCGTTGGGAAATTACGTATCGCCCACCCAGAAACAGCAGGTAATCGAGGTGTTCTGTTTGAGACGTGTCTTACCCGTTGGCGATCTAGATTCTAGACGTCACCAAACCTGAGTCCCAGCCGACGGGTCATATCCTCACGCCTTCGTCTAGCAGGCTTGTATCCGTCCAAGAAGAGGCCCTGCGAAAGAGCATAACTCGTTTGGAGGAGTGGAGGAATACGATCGTCGCCTCCGAGCGGGAACGTCATCGGAAAACGGTCATCGACGCGTACGGCATTTCCTGTTTATGGCTCAATTCGTGTGACTCATCATCGGATTACAGACGTGAGCGCCGCCGGCGTATTGTGGTGATTAGTGAAGGCGTTCTAGGACGATGCTCGGAACGCGATTTGTGGTGCCATATCGGACCTAAGTGGACTTGGAGGCTAGACGAGACTGAAGGTCCACATCGGACGCGGTGGGCCGTTTTTTGATTTTCCCGCATGGTTTGCTTAACGGTACCCAGGAACAAGCTGGAGCCGTTCACTGAATCGCCTGGTCCAGTTCAGCAAGCAGGGGCCAACAGTGCGACAAATGATGAGAGAGATACTGAGGTATCGTCTACATTGCAGGTGGATAGCTCGATCAAGGATGACGCGGAAGCGTTCTCGGACGATAACAGTGCAATTGCTCTGGCGGACGAGATTACGGAAGACAAGCATCGTAGGGTTAGGCATGAACTAGAACCCGGGGACGTTATCGAGGCTGTTAGCACGATATGCCGTGTATCGGGTGTGGATTCCTATCGTACGGATATCCTTTCTTGCGTAGATTCGCCTCTGACATTTTGTGTTCTAGCCGGGTTGCTCATATTTGGACATACCCACCTCTACATGTTGGATGGACTGATCGAGAACGATGTAGGTGAACTAATCGATGCGGTCGATGCGCCAAGGGGGATGTTCTTCGTCGCCGGGAGTACGCCCCAGTTGCGAACTCCTCAAAGGGCGCGGCGGTGGTAAGTTGGACGCTACAGGGTCGTTGCTCGCGCACACCGTGCTTATGGGAGCGCAGGTCCCTCGAACAGATTGCAGGGTTTTCGAACAAGTCGTTTCTATTTAAAGACGTTGCGTAAGTGTTTAGTGCCTGTGGTTTTCCTGGGTGTTGGCTGAGGGGAAGTTAGCCTGGAAGTTTTCTTCAAGGACAGTCGAACGCTGTTGGCCGTGTTTCTAGATGGCGCCCATCGTCATGATGCATCACAGAGACTACAAGCCGTCATAATGCGACATTCGACTCAAGAAAACATATCGGTACTCGGGCTGGTATTACGAGAGATGAGCATAGCGATACCAAAGGGAAAGGGAAAGGCATCGCCTACTGCTCACGACAAGGCGGTGGCGACAGCCCAGCGCCAGTGGCAGAACAGAGAGATCAGCAATGCAGGTAGACCGGTTCTCTGCGCGGTCTAATGTCTGACTTGATGGTCCATTAGTACACTTACCTGAGTATTTTGAATCAGCTTTCGGGACGCACGCCGAGTGATGCGACGCAATATCCGGTCTTCCGTATGTTTCCTCGCAGTCGTGCGTTACCACTTGTCTAACCACCACTTTGAAAGCTTGGATTTTGAAGGATTATACCTCAGACATTTTGGACCTGTCATCACCTGATTCGTTTCGAAAGTAAGTTATTTCTCATTTCCTTCAATGACATGAGCTGATTTGCGCAGTCTGTCAAAGCCGATGGGTGCCCTGACACCAGAGCGTTGTGAGATCGCTCGGAGTCGTTATCAAAACTTGGAAAGCGTTGAGGAGAAACCGTTTCACTACGGCACTCATTTCAGCTCGTAAGGCTTTGTTCTCTACGTGGCCCTGTTTTAGCGAGTAATACGTGTTTGGTGACAGGTCTATGATCGTTTGCCATTATTTGATTCGCATGGCGCCGTATACGAGCATGTTCAAGACCCTACAGGTATGCATGTTCCTGCGTAGCGATTGAACTTGCTGATTTATCCTTCCCCATAGGGTGGGGATTGGGATCTTCCAGATCGATTGTTCATGTGGGTTGGGCGGACTTGCCTTGTATGCGTTACTGATCACGATCATCATGCCCAGTGACATCGGAAGGGCGTACCTCTCTGCCTCGCAAGACGTGAGAGGAGACGTCCGAGAGCTCATCCCCGAGTTTTTTACTTGCCCAGAGTAAGCTAACCCAAGCCGAGGAATGATCCCTGTCTCACCCGTCGGCTAGGTTCCTCGAGAACCTATCCAATCTCGACTTTGGTTCTTCGACAACCACGGGCGAGAGGATTCATGATGTGAAGCTGCCCCCATGGGCCAAGGGAGATCCATTGTTGTTCGTGCACATGCATCGTCAAGTGAGTGTTTGTTCTGCACTTCGACTAATTCGCTTATAATTATCCCTCGGAAGGCCTTGGAGAGTCGCTACGTTAGCGAGAACCTCCCGGCGTGGATCGATCTTATATGGGGATACAAACAACGTGACATTGACTCCTTAAACGTATTTCATCCACTCAGCTACGAGGGAGCGATAGGTAGGCCTGTTCCAAAACTATGAGGATAGCCACCTCTCACGTATTCAGACCTGGATAACATCACGGATCCTCTCGAACGAGAAGCGACAATCGGGATCATACACAATTGTGATTATGTTGATTCCGCCCGTCTTGATGGGAGCTCACACCTGAATAGTTGGACAGACACCGCGGAAACTTTTTTCTTCGCCCCATCCTTCACGGAACTTACAAGGTATACTCAGCCTTCCTGTACGAGCCTCCCGAGGGGTACCAGAGGATGCTTTGGCGTTGGCCAAAGACCCTCGTCCACTGAAAGGTATGACGAGATTAAGTCCATGGCGTTGTCATATTCTCACGACTTTATAGTGGCACTAGACGGGCCCGTAGCATCTGTCGCAAAGGATGCCAGTGGGAAAGTGATCCCTATGCCCGAGGGTATTCTCTCGCCCCCCTCACGACCCGACGAACAAGTACGATGGGGAAAAGATGGCACTCTCCGAGTGCTTCATCACGGCACGGTAAATGCTCGTTCAATTTCCCACGCCGGAAAATGATGGAGAATTCGATTTCAGGTCGTACAAACAATTGAAGCTACTTCTCCTAGTTGCGCTGTGTTTGCGGACCAAGATACCCTCGTGACTGGATCGGACGATTCGCTGGTACGCATTTGGCGTCTGTCTCACGCCTCTTCATCAACGTCGCCATTTATGGGCTCAACGGCGGCCAAGTCCCGTAGAGGACAAGAGCCTTCACTGACGCTCGTTCATCTTTTGCGCAAACACGGCGCTCCTGTAATCTCTCTTCACGTATCCAGGGCTTGGTCAGTCGTGATCAGCGGTAGTTTGGACGCAAGTGCTATTCTCTGGGATCTCAACAAGGGCCTATACGTCCGATCAATTTGGCACACTGGTGGAGACAGTTCGATCGACGGTGCAGCTGTGCATCTCGTCGCGATCAACGAATCTACGGTGCGTGTGGCCAGTGAAATTTCACACCCAGCTCATGACAAAAAACCAGGGTTACATCGCGACGTGTTCTAACCACTCGTTATGGCTGCATACCATCAACGCGCGGCCGATTGCGCGATTGGATCTAACGTCGGGCGTGACGCCCCGTGCTCAGCTACCTTGTGTGACGTCCGTGGCCTTTCACGAGCGAGATTACTCTCATCTGGGTATCCTCGCGGTGGGTCATGCAGGTGGTTCTGTTGCGCTGTATACTTGGAACGCGGAGGACACGCCGAAGGGTGCTCGGGCTCAATGGGGCTTTTTGAAGGTCCGTGACTTGGAGGCTGAGAAGAACAGCTCCGCGTCCATCACGTCCTTGAACTTTATTGGGTGAGTTATGCTTCCTTTCCTATCTCGTTGACCTCAGATGTGGCGTTTGTTTTTCAGAGAGACACTATGGGTCGGAGATTCGTCGGGGAAAGTGGTGCGGTGGGTTCTCCCCAATTGAATGACACGCGGTTTGCATAGGTAACTACGTTTTCGAGACCATAAATGTTCAAAACTGTATGTATCACCAGTAGAGCTGAAGTAGTGATGCATGTACACGTCGAGACATAGCCCCCAACTCAGTATTCGGTCCGAGGACTCCCATCATCCGGGATAAAGTTCGACCACCACGAATTAGCCGGATGTAGACCAGACCACCACTTGAGCCACACGTGGGCATGGGGAAACTGCCACTGGTGCTTCCCTTGCAACGTCACGCGTCAATGATGGTCCATGTAGCGCTGAGCCGAATTCCCATCTAATAAGTATGGTACCTTGTCACTGATATGCTCTTTGACTCTCACGCTGCCAAGCAGTTGGTGCCCCTGGTCCTGAGTTTCTCGGGGCTTGGTGCCTAAAACTGTGGGTATGCGGTCAGAGTCTGTTGTGCCAAAAATGATACTGGTTCATTCAAGACAAAGATCCACGGTGATAACAAGGCGATATCTGGTAAAGCAAGGGAACTCTTGCCCATGAACGGAAGAAGGATGAGAGGCGCTTCTAGCTCAGTTCATCAGTAGGTAATCACACGCTGAGGTCTAACTTTGGAACGTACATCAAGTATTCGACCAGAGCTCCTCACTATGGTGTTATCGGATACTGACCGGAGCCGCTGTATGGGCCACGCACCCCGCTCCAAAACATCTTCTACTCGGACGCGGAGGCACGCGATGTCCAACCAACACATGACTGATTTCATTTTGCTTGTCATCCAAGGTTTTCCCTTGACAGCCATGGGTGATGGCGTGATGCTGAGATCCTCGCTGACTCCTCGGAGCAGATTTACCGGAAATGGGAGGGCAGATGTGCTACCATCCTGGTCAATGGAGTGCCCACTGTCACCGACAAAGACATATATAGATGGATTGAGAAGCGGGTGGTGGCAGGCGTTGCACATAGTGGGTAAGTACTCACTGGGAGGCGAACAGTGGTTGCTCCTCGGATCGATGGACCAGTGACAAAGGCAGTGGTGTCGGCTCTTCTCTTCACTTGTGCCGCGCAACTCCACAAAGGGATGTTATGTTGTTCACATGGATCCTTCGCATAGACGGCGGCCCTTGACAAGATTTCCGGACCCGACTTCGCGACCTTCTGGTGTGGACTGTCAATTCGACCATAAGGAATGATAAGGAAGCCTCACCAGTTCATTCGCGATGACGCTAATCCAGTTCCATCTGCACATTATGAGTCTCATGAGAAAACCTGATTCTTTTCGTACTTGAGGCGACAAGGTCACTTTCTATTGAATGTCTTTCGTACACAACACATACATAATGTCAGCGGAGAGGAGCTGTGTCAGTGGTTTGGCCAAATAACGCCAAACGCGAGTTGAGCTTGCGCGGCGCCAGCGCGTCTACTGAAACTACCTCAACGAACTGATGAATGTCTTTGTCGTGGACGGAGCGGAAGGATCTTCTCAGCTCGCTGCTGCAGGCTCGCGGTGACGACGACGAGGGTATTGCCCTTGACCGTGTTCTGCAC
>JBBPMO010000494.1:0-23111 GCA_038090315.1 Xanthoconium stramineum | reverse complement strand
GAGGGCAAGGGCGAGGGCGAGGGCGAGGAGGAGAGAATGCGAGGAGGGCAAATGTTGTCGAATGCGTCGGATACGATGGAATAGGCCGTGAACACGACGGGAGTGGCGACGACGTCGAAATGAACGCGCCAGGGCGAGATGAAGGGCCAGGAGGCCATCCCGAGCCACCCGATGAACCCGCAATCGACAGAACAAACCTCTGAGCAAAAAGGAGTGGCGAGCTTGGAAAACGTACTTGCTGGCACCGATACGGACGCGTTGGGAGCGTCAGGGAGCGTAGAGGATGCTGGGGACTGGCCGATGAACCTGCAAGACGCGTCAGAACGCAAGCGCAAACGCTCGGAGCAGGAAGGAGAAAGACTCACCTAGGAGAACTCTAGACGAGCCGGATGGCGAAACGGCCGTACCAGGCGGTGCCCAGAAGGTCTAGGGACGACCTGCAGGCGTCAGGGATGACAGCGCCGTCGAAACGAACGCGCTACATTGAGAAACCGGGACAGGGGGCCATGTGGAGCTGCAGGAGGCGTCGAGAGGCGTCAAGATCGATCCAGACCGCCAAGACGTTGTCGAAGGCGCTGAGTACGATGTGATAGGCCGTGGACACGGCGGGAGCGGCGGAGACGTTGAAACGAACCCGCCAGATCGAGATGAAGGGCCAGGAGGCCATCTGGGCGAGCAGGTCGAGATGGGAGCCATTGAGCACGATCGGAAGCGCCAGAGCGATTGTGATGACAGCCGGATAGATGGGAGATGAGGCTGGATGGACGGCGCAGCGAGCAGCGCACGCTACAGCTCGAAACGAGCTGGAACGCGACTGCTAGCTGGATACCAGGCAAGTCAGCACGGACGGTACGAGCACAACGTGAGCGACGTACCTGGACTGTCCACACCACCTCCCTATCATCCCAGACGACCTCACACCATCCTAGCCCACCTCGTCGCCAAGGAAGACTAAAACTGCAATCTACAAGTGTCCGTCAAAACAGGAGGACCTATCAGGTCATTCGAGCGCGTCGAAGCCGAATTTGACGCACCGGATACGTTGTATATGGACTAGAAACCGTGCAGGAGCGACTCCGAGATGCGATACATGAGGTTGCGCTGTCTACGCTCGTCCACGATAGCCGAGCCGCGACTTTCCAAATCGGGCACCACCGCAGCGCAGCCCGACATACTTCCAACACTCGCGGGCTACCCGCGCTTTTCCCTAATCTGGAGCAACCGTGGGAGGTAGACATTCGCCCTTAACCCACGCATCGATTTCCCGCCGACCCGTTGTACCACAGCTCGCTTCCTTCATCCAAGCAATAGACAGATGGCTTGCTTCAAAAGTTTGCTTCCAACCAAGTGTGCGTTGTGCCGATCATCTGATGCGGATTCCAATACTAATCTTGCACTAAGTCTCTGATGTGCGAACGCTAGCCTTCCTGCCTGACGAAAGGCTTTGCGTTGTCAGCGGCAACGAGAGAACAGTTCAATTACGACGCTTACGTGGTCAACTGGTGAGAGAACCACCCGAGCCAATCACTGGCGTCTTCGCCATTGCCACGTCCAAAGACGGAGATTGGGTTGTCACTGGCGCAACTGATGGATTTGCGACCTGGAACCTGGTGCAAAACAGGATCGAGCGCTATCTTATCGGTGGAGTGAGGGCCATTGATATCTCATCGGATTCCAAGTGGGTCATAACGGGCTCTGATGACTACACGGCCGATGTGTGGGACTTGTCCACAGGCGAGAGACACCCTGGTCTCGGACCGCTCAGGCACGATTACTGCGTGATGGGGGTCAAGTTTTGTCCCTGTGGCAAGCGCGTCGCTACGGCTGCCCACCTTGGTTTCATCCAAATTTATGCCACAAGTTCGGGGCAAAAACTCTTCACCATCCCGACTGTAGTCAGCTCGTCCTTCGTTTCCAACTTCACGTTCGCTTGGTCTGCCCTTTCACCGCGAGTCTTTGCGGTATCTCAGGGTCAGATCAAATGTCTCAACTCAAACGACGGGTCTTTGGTCTCCTGGTGGTCAATTGATGTCTCTAATGGTCATTCCTCTCACGTCGCTTTATCACCCAACAGTAAAATCATTGCATATTCTGTGAACAACAACATCCTACTTCGAGACACTGTTACCTGTAAGCAAGTCGGCGATATCCTCGAGGATGTTGAGGATGTGTCTTGCATCACCTTCTCTTCTGGTGGTGACCGTCTTGTCGCTGCCAGGGTAGACGCAAAGCCCATCGTTTGGGATCTCCGAAAACTTCTTTCTGATACATCCTATTTTATCGAGGTGGGCACTTTCTACTTGTGTGTATTCACTTGATCTGATGATACACTAGACTACCATCGCGCAGCCCGCATCATGTGCGCACCACACACAGGATAGTACGACCCAGAAACCACCTCCCGTAAGTAGTCGTCGACGCTTTTGCAGCTGATCTGTCCATCTTACTGCCATATACAGCGCAAGTCCACCTTTTCGTTACCCCTCATGAGCATCAGCAACGGAGCAGTCAAACCTTGGCACCGCGGCTTTCTGGAGATTGCAGAGCAAGCACTTTCTACCGAAATTGAGCAGTCCGCGCCTGATTCTGATATGTTCGCTAACCGGGCTCTGGTACGAGGGCGTCTGGGAAATGGGAAAACGGCGTTGGAGGATGCCGAAAAGGTAAAGTCCAACTGTTGAATCTAAGATGTCTGAGTCCATGTTGATCCAAGTATCCATCAGTCTCTCCTCACCCAGGCATCAGCAATAGGTCGGATTGCCAAGGTTATGGCCTTGGTGAATCGGGGGGAGTATGGGCTGGCCAGGCAGGAGATCCAGCTGCTTGATCCCTGCCATTCAGATGGGGACATGTTCCTCTTGAAAGTCATTCAGGTTTGTATTCCACATTTTGATCTTCAAACTGCTTACATGATGGTCACAGAGGGCTCTTTTCTGTTTGTCTGGGAGGTATAAGGAGGTATCCCATATAACCAGCTTGAGAAGGGACAAAGGGGGTGAGAATGATGAAAAGGACAAGAAGCTGTTGTTCCTTGTTCAGGTTTGTACTCATGTGATAACACTGTTCTATCTCAGTCTAAAACCTCCAGGCAAACATACACTTGTCTAAGGAGTGCTTTAAGGAAGCCATGGAGTCTTTGGACAAGGCTGAGTTGCCTGTCTTCTTTTCATATGATGAAACTTCTGAGATGTGGACACTCTCATTGGTAAGGTTTTCTCTTCTGAAAATTCAAATTGATGGATGCTGACTTACCCTGCAAGATATTTGGATGGAAGTTCAGTGGCCTTGCTATTCACATCCAACAGAGACAATGTGAATTCCTACTGGATGCTCTAAACTCAGAAGCTGTGAAGGTCTTTGTTGATTTCAGGAAGACATATGAGAGTGAGATTGCAATGCAGGTGGAATTCTCACACTGGTGCTCAAGTATGTGTTCAAGGTATTAATGTATATGATAAAGGCTCAAATTCTCTATCATAGATTTTGGAAAAGCTTGTCTGGAAAAGGTTTGGGACCTTGGCAACAAAGCTTTGGAATCTGGTAATTACAGTGAAGCCATCAAACAGTATACAGCTATGGAAGCCCTGATTGAAGATCCTGATGCAAAATATGAGCTCTTGCTCAAGCGGAGTGAGGCTCATGTAGGAATTCCAGAGAATTGGAGCCATGCCTTGCAAGATGCTGAGAAGGTATGTTTTAATTATATTTGCATACCCATATATCTGATATGTATTTCTGTTAGGCAATCAAATCAAATCCTACATCTCCCTGGGGCTATGAGAGGAAGCATGCAGCACTGTATGCAAGTCGAGACTTTTGTAAAGCAGCTGAGGCACTAGATAAGATGATCAGCTTACTCGCATCTTCTGGGGATGACAAGTCAAATGGTAATGTCTGCTCTGTTCACAGTGTCCATATTATCTGAAAAGATCATGGCGACAGGACTCCGGAACCGGGGTGTGAACCCTGTTGAGACAACAAAAATCGTGGTTGGAGTTGCTGAGGCAATTCTCATTCAACCACGGCCGCATATATTGATCAACACGGAGAGTGGGCGTCTCTGTGACAAGCAAAAGCAAACAGAAGCGTTTAAAGCGCATCCCCTGTACAAGCAGCTTGTCTTATCCCCAACATCACAGGTCGGACCTGATGGCAGCTGGAAAGAAACCGTCAGGCAGTACTTCTACTATTCTGCATTGTCTCACACATGGGAACATCGCGGCGAACCTCAATTCAGCGACGTCAAAGACATCTCGGTCGACGATCTCCAGGAGACGTTTTGCAACACGAAGCTTCAAACTTTCCGCAGGATAAGCCATGAGCACGGTTATCAGTGGGCTTGGAGCGACACTTGTTGTATCAACAAGGCAGAGAAAGAGATGTTGGACGCGTCGCTGCGATCCATGTATCGATGGTACTCCGAAAGCTCGCTCACAATCGTGCATCTCAGAGGTGTACGTGACGAGCTGAACATTGATCTCGACATGCTCTTGGACATTCTGGACAAGCTGTTGAAGGACTTTGTGGAATGTCGGTGGAACCAACGCGCCTGGACCCTGCAGGAGTACTTTGCATCCAGGAACATCCACTTCTACACAGAAGACTGGAAGCCGTATCTTCCCATCGAAGTCCGTCGCGCGGACACCCGGCCCGAGCCTACCAATCACAAGAATCATCACACCATCCAACGAGGAATGGAACTCGTCACTGGGCTTGGCGCGGCCCGACTTGCTGCTCTTAATCCCGGATCTGCTGAAGTACGCCAGAAGCTCCGCTTGGCCTCGACGCGCCATGCTACAAGGAAGGAAGATATCGCTTACTCCCTGCTGGGTATATTCGAACTTACGATCGAAACCGTCTACGGCGACGACGAGGTGCCCCGTGCGCTTGGTCGTCTCTTGGGCGCGTTGCTCACACAATCCGCCGACGTTAGCATACTGGCTTGGACGGGCAAGCCATCCAAGTATAACACATGTCTTCCTGCCGAAATCACCGTCTACCAAAAGTCGGAATCCCTCCACATTCCTAATCCAATCGACTCAGATGAGGCGACCTTAGTCTCGGTCATGTGTTCGTACATGTCCAAAACGGAGCTCGACTCAGCTCTAAGGCTTCACGACCGCCTACTTGATGCTTCGCCGCCAGAACTCCATCATGGCCGTCTCAAGCTGCCATGTATCTCGTTCCCCTTGTCGCACGTGACCAAGAACTCAGACCACAGCTATGCTGCTACGACACCACTCCTCGAGAGGGTGGAGATCAAGACGGAGGAGGACTTGTCCAGCGTGCGCAACATGTTCCTCGTGCATCCATGGTTTAGCTATCTGCTGGATGCGGGCGCTCCCCTGTTGGGTCCTCCACGACAAGACAGTGCGTTGAAGTTTCTCGCATCCCTCAAACAACCATTCGGTGCGCTCCTGGTCGCTTTGACAGCACGTGATTATAGGCGTATTGCTGCTGACAGCATCATCGAGGCAAAGATACAGGAAGACGTTTCTGCAGAGCAACTCCTAGAAAACATACGCGTGCTCTATATTCGCTAGTCTGCAATCTTTGTCGCGTCATCACTTCTTTGAGCGGTTCTCAGAATCTTTTTACAAACGTCCCCGAGTTCCTCCTTCTAACCATATACATCTTTCGATCTACCCTTCTGACTGTCGTACGAAATGTTACTCTCCCTTCTTCGACTTTGATCTCGCATTTCCCACATACAATACATATCATTCCGACGTGTGTAGGCGGCAGATAAAACGTGAAGACCAGTACACACACATTGTTATCCACATCTTGAATTACCGCCTACTAGCTACCCAACCCTCTCACTCTGCGGGCTCGGCATCTCATCATGACAGTAGTCCGCCGGTTTTGCCAAAATGGTACTCTTTGCGATCGTGGCCCATACATTAGTCAGGAGGGGGTCATATGGTACGATGTAGAAAATCCCAACTTTCTGAGGGCGGAGGTCATAAATTGCATCACAAGTAACAGGAGAGGTGAAGGTAGTATCGTTGGAGGCCCTAATTAACCATACCTGCGTGCTACGCGATACCCATGGGGATGGGCTTGGGTACCGTAGATAGTCTCCCGTGGCAAGATCGTAGATGGAGGGCAATGAGCCCTCGACTTTACGAACGGCAGGGCTTATCAACATCATCACAAGCGAAAAGAGAGACGACGCACTGTTGGTGTTAGACCAATTGCATGCTCACGCGTGGCTGGTTGGGGACATCTAGGTTAATGAGCGAACCGGTAGCAAAATCGTAGGCGATGCAGTGTAGCACGAGTCGTATGATGTGTATCTTGAATACATGTGTCTAAATTGGATGAGTGGAGTCAGAGGTTGGTGCTAAGACTTGCACGAGGAAGAGACGCACCTTGTTTGTCAGCGTTAACGACGTAGGCGGACTGGGCAACAAGAAGCCTTCGAGGTCCATGTCGTCCCAGATGGTGTCGTCGAACATGCTCCTTTTGAATCGTCATTCACCGCGTCTGGTCTGTGACCATGGTCAGTAGGACGAACGAGACACGAAAGTAGCAACGAACGGAGACGGACTTGAATAGAAGACCATACGAGCGCACCGGGAAGAGTCGACGGCGTATTGGGGAATAACGTGAACGAAACCAGGTAATGCCCATCAGCTCGTGCATCTTTCCATCTCTCGCAAAGTGGAACAGACGGAGTCTGCTCAAGCCATCGCGTTGTCAATAATCTACTCCACAAACACAGATAAATAACTCGTCGTGCAAGGAGCGCCAGGTCGTTGAGGGTGCTGGAGACGGTTTTGACGCCAACCGATAGCGAGGAATGGAAGTTTGAGTCTTTGGAATTGAGGCCATTGATCTTCGATGTGATGCCTGCCGGAGAAGATGAGATGTCATGTCGTCGAGGGTCCCAAGGAAAATTATCAATGACCTTGGCAACATCATTTACGCGATATCGCAGTCGCTTCGAGATGGGAAACATGTCCAGCGACAGGATAACCTTGGAGTGGAAAACGTAAATAAGCGTAGTGAATCGCAGGGCAAATCAAACGCACCCCAAAATACGCCAACCTCTGCTGCGGTCACCCACTCCCCCTTGTCGGTTTCTTTTGTCGTCGACCATCAGCCCTTTTTGCCAAGGATGAGGCGCTGGCTACGACAGCATAGATCAGTGATAAACTGCTTTCCAGAGTAGATGGACGAGTTCGTCCAGACATTTATGAGCGGACGTTATCCAAAAAGATGATTCGGCTGCCATGTACCTGGAAGGAGTGACTGATCCAGTGTACATTCTTTTTGGTATGACCTTGGAGTATTCACGGTACTTGGATGTATAGCATGACGAAGGGACTTGTGGTGTCATCGTAGAGGGTGACGTGATGGGCGTGTGCGTGCATACCCTGTAAGTATGCATCATAATCGCATGCACGGCTGGAGCACGCTGATGAACGGAACCCACCTTGTTTATCCTCAACCGAAATGAGAGGGGCGACGTGATGTTGATGTTGGACATTTGGCTCATCGAGGTAAGTCTTGTTATACCAGATCCAGATGCTGTCGGACGGGTCGTGGCCCACTGTTGAATGTCATCTAGGCGGCAGTAGTTCGAAATGCGAGTACGACGAACGAGATGGTAGATGTAATGCGGGACAGATATTTGCTCATTCTAAACTGAAGGCCACTTTGGTAGCGTCAGCGATGGGATCGAGGTTGTTCTGTGAAACGACCCACGTACAAAACGAATATCGATACTTGCGCCGGCGGACTCGTAATTCATCTTCTCACGTTCGGACTTGCTCGATCCCACCAATGCCAAGCCCGGTCTTTACTTGTCCGCAAGCGCACGTATGTCGTACACATGCCGCCGTCCGTGTGTTATAATATCTCCCGTCATCGCCCGCCCGCACTGACGTTGCTGCGGTGCGGGACATCTGTAACCCCCACCCCGACGCCCAAACTCCCACCGCCGACCCGCTCATCCCACAAACCCCACAAGTATCGCAGACCTCCTTCCTCGTGTCCGTGCACCGCAAAGCCTAAGCGTTCGACGCGAAGACGATGGTTGGGCAGGTCAAATGGAACACATGACCAGTGTGTGATGTAGGTTCATTTGGATAATTGGCCGAGTCTGACTGATGGCTCATTCCTCTCTCTTTGATCGTGTTCACCATTCGGCCTGCCTTGGGTTCCACCAATGTTCTAGCATCGCGCGACCTTGAATTAGTCAGACGAACGCCCGCCCGCGCCAATATTGTATTTGGGAATGACATCGCAGGACGATGATGAGCTGTTGCCTGCGTGATCCGTTTTCTCTTTCCCCGTTGTTTCCCCCTTTCCGACCCGAGGTCTCGGTTGTCGATCGTTGGTGTTCCGGAGCCCCGACTCTAACACGCCATGAGGCCAAAGATGACAACAGCGTCTCCATCCTAGTGAATCCTTGTCTTTTGTTTTGCTCTGGGTGTATACTGATCGACATTTGGCTCGTACAGGCGCTTGATTCCCGACGGCGCTCCCCCCTGCGTCCAACATCGCCCCAACAATTGCTTATCTTTCTATTCGTCACCACACATTTCCCTCGGATGACCTTGCGCTGAGCAAGGAGTGGCTGGGCATCGCCATCTTGAGACGACTCTCGACGCGTGGAGGCGGTGAGGGGGACGCCGAAGTCGAGGAAAGATGAGTAGGGTGTTATACGCGCTGTGTGATTGTTGACGGTGGGCGGATGGTCTTGAACACGCATACACGGACGGCTGACGAGACTGGGTTGGGTACACGGATAGATGGACGGATCTATGCGGGACGTGTACATGTCTGTACACATACTTTCCTTCCCACCCTCTCTTATCTCATGCTTGGCGAACATTCTCCATTGTGTAACTTGCATTTACTTTCCGATGGTACGTACATACATACTTCGTGTAATTTGTTACTGACCTCACCTCTTAACCTGGGGCTGAGGGTGGTGGTAACTGGACATCTCTACAAGCCGAACACCATTGATCCGACATCGGCGACTGACGCCGGTCTAGCCATACCCAAGGAAACAGGGCATAGCTCCCGCCCGCACTTTCATCGCTGAAAGCAGGCGTCCCGTCATCGAGCGTCTCTGTGATAGTGTTGACGCCGGTCGAGGCGGAAATGGACGAGATCACAAATGAGTGCGGTGGGCGATGCTACGGCACACTCGACGCCATATGTTGCTGATATAATCTGATCGTGAACAATGTATCTTGGTCGACGTGAATGCGCTGGGAAGGACTTGCAAGGTTGGGGATGTGAATGCGAATTGCTGTACAGTCTTTATCGTTGGGTGATTCAGGATGACGGGAAAGTGGAAGCCCCGTGAAAACGCTGAAAAAGGATAGTACGGGACCTTGGGACCTTAGGCCGTATCGGTCAGGAGTGAGCACTTGTTGGTGCTCCAGCGCACGCCCTCGACTCTACCTTGAAACGACCAACGCCGACTTAGGCAAATCCAAAAAACAGACCGTGACTCTTACTTGGGCAAGGACAACGACCTCCCGAATGATCGCAGTTGAACATTCAAGTAAGCGTCCCATTCTCGAAAGTCACCCGAAAGTCTTGACGCCATTGACGCGCACAGGTGCACTTTGGTGGAGTCGCGAACGAGCGTGGTGATGGGCCACCACCTTGATCGCGAGAGGGTGGGATGGAATGAACATACGTAAATTCGGCATGTCTTACCTGTCGCACCGGTGATGAAGGTTTCAAGTTGTGTCTTGGTTGATATAATGGACCACTCGCTTTTTTTGGTTCGCCGGCCCAATTCGCTCTACAAGACGGAAGATGAATTCGATGGCCTTCAAAGCGAGCGATCGTGGAAACTCCAGGAAAACTTGCCAGAACACGAAACAGTGCACCTTTCGGCTCTCCTTGCCTTGAGTCTTGGCTCCATGAAAAATTCAAAACGCCATTGAGAGGAAATGTAAAGATGATGGTGGACCCAAACGCACCTTCTTACTTAAATATTGCAACTTCGGCTCGGAAGATACCGTGGCAGAGCGTAAAGTTATTCAATTGAGATCGAGAAAGTTGGGAAACAAAAACATGAGACGCGGACACTTCAGGTATCTACGGACCACTCTCGTCAAACCACGGTCTTTTGTTCCTTTACGCCAGCGTCCTGATGAAACCAGTCTCATTCTAGTACGGAGTCGACATCCGAGGCACCGAACCCTCATGCAAAGTCCTCCTTTGTAAGTCGTTTCCCCTCAAGAATTTTGCCCATGTGCGTTCCCGCGAAGCCCGTGCCATGTCTAGCGGTCAGCAACTCCTTCACAAGAGGTAGCGCCGTTCCCTCGAATCTGCTCTTGATCTTTGCGTGGGACGAATCAGGTTTGTGCGCGACCGCTGTTCCTACATTCTTTGAATCTTCCGAGTCAAAGTCTATGCGAAGGAAACGGCATAGTTGGGTATAGGACTCTTGATCGCGTAGATACAGTTGTCCAGCGAAAATGTTGAGCTGGTCGATCAGCTCCCAAGGAGGCCTCCAGTCGGAGGGGAGAGGCGGGACAGAATAGAACCTGAGATCATCAGCTGGCTTCATGTGCTTGGTCGTACGGGGTATGTATAGGTGGAGGTGGACGTGTTTGCTGATCCTAATCTCTGGAAGCAACTGGCCGGCTTCGAAGGGGCTCAGAAGAACAAGGGCATCCTTTCCATGGGTTTTCCCGGAGAGTACCCACTGGACGGGGCGTAGATAGATATCCATACTCCCTTGATCCGATTTGCGTCCTTTGACTGTCTTGCAGAAGTCTGCTGTCGCTAATATGCATGAGCTCCAGGGATGTTGTCCAAGGGAAGTGGCAAGACTGTGACCAATAGTGTTCGAGAAGACGTGGCGAAATCCATTGCTCCAGGACGGTGAAGGAACGGCACCCGTCCTCACGAACTGAACAACGCCGGAGTGGAGGAAATGGGTTGCGGGAGATACTTCGGGTGGCTTTGCGCCGCGCTCGCGCTCAATCTCGCGAGACACCTCCCTTTCCTGTTCTTCGTCCATGCGAACATCACGGAATGACAAGAGACCAAGGTTTTCGCAACGGTCATGTGTTTGTCGAGGTAGCTTCATGGAACAACTGGTATCCGTAGAACGGCGTGGCAAATACATATCCTCCAGGGAATTGAGTTCTGGCTGAACCCAGGCGCGCGCTAATTCCTCAGGTGTGACCTTGCTTTCACAGAAGCCGGACCAAGCATTATATCTGGATTGGTGGCTCATTCCTTGCTGCGCCCAGTGGGGGGCCTGTCTCTGGATGTCGTTCCACGTTTCGTCTATCGCCCAGCGCAAGATGTCAGCCGTGGTGATCGGGATGTTGTTTTCTTTGGTGACCAGATTGCGGATTCTCTTGTCAACTTCATGAGGCGCGAAAAATATAACACTGTGACCATGGCCGAGCTTACGCATCCGCATGCAACCTAACCACAACTAAAATGAGATTCCATCATTCGAACAGTGATTGCCCGTCCAGACATACCTTGGACCAAGCGATCTTTTGTGATTTTGTGTCCCAGTGTGACAGCAGCTCGGAAGCCCAGAGGGAATTTGATGTTAGTACCTCTCGTATGGGCATCGTCCACATATGCGACACATAGGTGTAGTTGTTGAGCAAGCGGTGACGACGACAGGGGTTGCGTAACACCGTTCCTGGCGAGCACCATCAACTTGTCGTCTTTACTGAAATATATGGCTCCAGCGATCTCGGTAGCTGGAGTACATTCTAGCCATGCCTTGGCCACCTCGAGATTGGAGAGGTCGAGTATCTGTGCGCCAACATCTAGTAGGACACGGATTTGGGGTGTCTGGGCGACTACCATCCCAAGGAGTTTGAACGTGGTCCACCGTTCACCACCCTCATCGCTTGTCACCATGTATGAAGAGTTCTCCGGCTGGAGAAGATAGGCGATAACCTTTGCGTTGGTTCCGATCTGGTTGAGATGATCTGGGTCATCTTGAATAATGGATGTTGGCAACAGATACTGCCCGTCGTTGGTCCCCGAAAATCCTGACGCTCGGCTTCAGTCTGCGAACGGACACGAAACTACAAGGTCTACTCACCGGTGACTAGATGTCTTTTCCGTTCTGCTATATCCCAACTTGATCCCAAAATTCTCTGAGGAAAGCCTTTCGCATACTTCGGGAACACGATCTTCGAAAGATACAAGTCTATGGCCCGCTTATTCCACGTGAAGAGAGGAACTAGGTGTGTGACCCATTGTTCCAGCGACCTGATGTTGACGCCGCTCAGGCTCTGAAGAGCGACCGGCACCGACGTGGTACCGCAATCTTGGAGCCAGAGTGCATATTCGGCGGGTGCGTTGTCCTGTTGAAGCAGAAGTTCAAATGTCCTTCTGAGCTGGTCCTCGCTAAGCCCGCCGTAGTAGTAAGAAAGACAGGTGAGCAAGATGGTTACGTCCGGGTGTCCGAATTCCGCTGCTTCAGACGGCACGTCTTTAGCACGATAGGGAATGGAAAGCAGAGACCGCGGGCTTGGGGATGGGTCGAGGCCATAGTCTACACGCCATCTGCGCTGTGTGAACGCGAATAAAAGGATATTGTGCGCCAGGAGACCACGCAGGAGGAGCAGTGGACCCCAACTAGTGCTCTGACGAGCATAGTTTTTTACGGCTTTGAATGTATCTGGGTCGATATCCTTGTGGAGTATGAATTCGCGAACCGCGCCTTCGAGTCCGAGCCCTACCTCGGAATGAAAGCTGAGACCAGAGAGACGTCCGTCCAACACATCCCGGGCGATCAAGGACACCAGTTGTTGGCCACCTTCTGTCTGCAGGATTTGGATATGAGGGAATGATCCGGGTGAGTTGTGGTCACACCATATTGAGTATGAGAGGGAGGTCGAAAGGAAATATACATGTCGTTTCACGATTCCAAGGACTTGTTGAATGATGAGCCACCGATCAGGAGATCCTTCGAAGGGCTGCTGGTTTCCAGTAGCATAGATCATTTGGGATTGAGGACGGAGGACATCATCACTCTCATCGACGATATCTCGAGCATGAGTTTCAAGAAAGCTCTGAAATCCAAGCAAGTCTGAGTCACAGCCGTTTTTCGTTTGCTGTTTCTCCGGTCTCTAGTCAGTGTAAAGGCATCATAACCATTGTTCCCTTGCTCACCAACTTTAACAGCGAGCCTGTCCGAAGCACACGTGGAACATAACTGTAACCGCGTTTCAAAACGGCTATCTTCTCCACACAGGCCAACTTGAGCGACAAAACATGCTCTGGCTGTACGACAATTATGCCACAATCATTTCTGAGATTGGACACAAGCCTGTGCAGGACTGCGGGCTTGGTTACTTCATGCGCATCATCACGAGAGAAAGTCAAATGGCATATCGGCTTATTAACCAGCCCAGAAAGACGATCAATCAAGACCTCCAGAGTCTGGGGTACCAACGATTTTGGTACAATGACGCGGACTAGTTTGTTTCCATCAGCGAGAGCGGCTGCACAGATAGGAATGATGACGGAGGATTTTCCTTCACCCATGTTAACCTGCATAACGGTATTGTTGCGTGAACGAGGAGACATCATTTCCTTTGCGACGTCAGCTTGCACACGACGGATGAGGAAGTTCCCCTGCAACTGGGATGTTAAGCCAGAATATCAGTGGAAATGCTGAGCGCTCTCGTCACAAAAGACATACCTGAATCAACAACCAATCCGGGTGCTCTTCAGCGTCCCACCCATCACATCCCTCATTCTCCAACTCTTTGTACAGCTCTTCCTCTAGGTTGTCCAGTGCATAGTGGAGCAATCTTCGTGCTCGTTGAACGTCCAACGCAAGTAGAACCAGGGAAATCAAGCATTCCTTCCACCTCTCCAGAAGCTTGACTGGAGAGGTAGATGCGAGACATCGGAAGAGTATAAATGGTGTAACACGTGGCCAGTGACCACATTGATGGAGAATACTTTCAAACTCGGTTTCTGGGCTCAGCGCCTCCTTAATCTTGTCAAAGCACTCTTTGTACTTGATCCTACACTGTCTGTAGTGCTTACAGAGTGTCTCGGTATCAGGTTTCCTGCTGTCGCTCCGGCAAACGATACTGGTGGAATCCATCGTCTGGATATGGACTGCGCTGCTGAAAAGTCGAGCAAGGTATTGGCTTTGAAATGCAGGCGCTGATTGATTTGTCCTTAGAGAAGAGAGTAATTCAGGTAGCGAATTGATATTCGGAGCATGGCACCCAGGATTGTAGCGAGGCAGCTTTCCCGTGCGCGCTAGTAGGGTAGGTGGAGACCGTTCATAAAGCAACTGATCGAGTGACACCAAGAGTTCTTGCTTGGAGGGTCGTGCAATGGTGGCAACTTCGGTGGGAAATAGATGTGCCTCTCTCAACAAAGCAGACTCAGCGAGAGGATCTAATTTTCGATTGGTGTCGTTTTGAATCCTCGCGAAAGCAAATTGGACCTGGGGGCTCTGAGATGTCCATGCAGAGATTTGTTGTCGAGCGCCGGCTAACCATATGAGAGACAATGCTTCTTCAATACCCACTCTGCCTGTAAGCAAGTCAGGTCTACATCCACTGCCGGTGAGTGAATGCAGGCGAGCAAGGTACAACCGGCTCTCCATGTCGACGAAGCCCTTCAAGCAGCCCAGCTCGCTGTCCACTTGGTATGTATAGTGCTTGATTGGTCCGCGTGAAGGGAGCTTGACATGAACATTGTGGCCATGCTGGCCGAGGGTGTCACTATGCGGTATAACAATACGTTTGGGAATCAGATCTGCCTCCCTCTGAGTTTTTGGTCGCAGAACAAGCTGATTGACAAGGCCGAATAGTGTTCCGATGCGCTGATCCTCGTCGTAGACCATGTCTTTGAAGTCACGGGACTCGAGGCCGCCAGCGTTATTGACGAAGAACGACAAGCCGTAGCGGGGTAGCATGACGGATAGTCCCAGCAGTGGTGGTGATCGTGTTGTATCAAGAGGGGACACGGTAATAATAAAATTCTCAGGGTCGTCAAGACACCTGAGACGGCTTGAAACCATCGCCCAAGTTGGGCTTTGCTTGTCCACGAGGGATTCACTACCTTTCAATATGCAGGATTGCCCAGACTGTAGGTCAATCAACCAGTTATCTGAGGACTGCTTCCACGGTTCTTTGATAGGTCGTATCTCGATGCTGGATGTAGACAGATTCAACCAATGAATATAGCCCTGAATGAGCGATGAGGGAAGGTGTGCTTTTAATTTTTCTCGAGGAATCAGCTCAAGAATATCGTTTGTATCTCTGTGTTCCGCGCGGATGACAACTCTTTTGCGGTCTTCAGATAGAGATGAGTCGTCATCGCCTTGGACCGCAAACGGTATCTGAACCTGTGTCAATACAACTTCATTAAGTGATATAGGAAGGTAGCTTTCCAGTCCCTCCCGATAATTTGATGCAAAGCTATCGCTATCATCGGTATCTCTGCGTTCTGCACGAATGTCAACTTTAGGTCCTTTGCGCAAGCCTCTGCGTTCCGCACGAATGTCAACTTTTGGTCCTTTGCGCAAGCCTGAGTGATCGTCGTCTCGGACTGCAAAGTGTACCTAATCATGGGTCAATACGTGATTCCGTTCCATAGAGCCAAATGACCGACTGACATGTTGCTCATGAATAACAGACATAGTGACAAAATCCATTCCGGGGAGATCAGAGGCGACGACCATCAAGTCAGTCTGAAAGACACAGTGTTGAGTAACTTGTCACGGTAGGAACTGAAATACTGCATACATTGTCGAAGAGTTCGTGGTATATTGGATCGTTTATGACGATGCTTGGCAATTTACCGCTTACCGGTCTACCATCCACCAAAACTGACCCGTCAAGTATGTTCACATGGATGGTTTGCGAGCGCTTGTCCTTGGTCTGTGTGGTCTCACATGCCAACCACTGAGAGTTTGGTGACTCCAATGGCTTCCACCGGTGCAGACTTGGTCGATAAGTAGGCCAAACCACTTGAATGGCACGGTCGACACCGACGTTTGAAGTATCAGCTTCAATGGCGTCCCTCAAGTCCCTCTCAAGAACAAAGGAGAGTCGGCGGTCTCGATCCAAGAGTACTCGCGAGTACGTAGAGACATCTGACAAGACAAAGTCAACATTGTTGTAGAATCAGTTTGGGGATCATACATGCCTAAGAAGACGTCAAGAGTTGTGCGAATAAGTGTGGAACAAGAAAGAGCAATTTCAATGTCTTGTGCAGAAGAAAGGAGTTTGCGACTCGTAGTGGAACCCACATCGAACGTGCTTCGGCAGGCAGCAGCCATGTCTCGCAAAAGCTTGGGACTTTCTTTGTTGGTAGGCGACTTCCTCACCTCACAGAGCAGTTCATGGACCCAACGAAATGTCTTCCGGCGCACATCATGAAGAAGTTGAATAGCCCGTCCCAAGACATCTTTCAGGTGTCCTTTGGCAAGTACACCAGCCAACAACGAAATTATGGCCATCCCCGGCCCATCCAACGAGCCCACTCCGATGTCGGTAAATAAGCTTTCGAGCTCGTCTAGTAATGCGTGGCAGAATGAAGAATCTCGAAGCTCCTGATGCCATGCCGGCGTCCCTGTACCGTCGAGTGGCCCAACTTGAGAAGAAGCCTGAGTAAACAGCAAGTAAACGTCTTGGCAACGAAAGTCGAGAGTTCGACTCCGCAGCTCCCGTAGAATGTTGAACCACTGGAGTGAACCACCAGTTCGCAAGTGTGCAAATGCGATGAGCTCGTGCAAGGAAAGATTGGAATGACAATTGGCTTGGGCAACCAAAATTTGGTTGTGCGTATGCGTTGTGCTATCGAGATACTGCTGCAACTTGGAGTCTGCATACGGTCCACTCGGGAGCTTGTATGCGTGTTGGAAACGATCCAAACGTGATCCTCGGCAAACATAATATAATCTGTCCCAGTATTGTGGCGCAGGACTCGAATATAGGAAGAGCGAGCGATTGTGTACAGCTTGAGTGTGACGCTGCAATTCTGGAATGTGGAAGACTTGTATGTCTTTTTTATCTTGCTTTTCGCCTACTTGGACGCCAGAGATCCAGTAAGTTAAAGATCGCCACGTGTTAAAGGACACCGGACATCCCAGCTCGAACACCACAACCTTGGCGTGTAACGGATCCAAAGGTAGTGCATCTTTAATGCGAACCATGAGACTCTGGAGGTGCGGAGAGTTGTCGTAGTAACGACATGGGAAACTACGTTTGGTGTATTCATTCGAAAATACTGACCATCCAGAGTGCGCTTGAGTATGCCGAGCCAAGAGGTACTGGTATGCACGGCAAAAACGCTGAATGCACATAGCGTCACGAAGACACA
Source organism: Xanthoconium stramineum (assembly GCA_038090315.1). Classification (NCBI taxonomy): domain Eukaryota; kingdom Fungi; phylum Basidiomycota; class Agaricomycetes; order Boletales; family Boletaceae; genus Xanthoconium; species Xanthoconium stramineum. The sequence goes on along the minus strand of JBBPMO010000494.1, from coordinate 5,792 downwards.
AGTCGCAAAGGAGATCTACGGGTATTTCGGGAGAGTACTCGGCAAGAATGGGGATCTTCTTGACGACAAGTTTGTCGAGAGCGACCCAAAGATCGATTATCGTCAAGAGCATGACGGATAGACTATCCGTGTTGTGCTCGGAGTCCTTCTTGCTGCGATCATTCTTGCCTTGCTTGTGGCGGTCTGTATCCAGCGCATGCGAGTGATATCTGTGTATCAAGCATTCAAGTTGTTCGCATGCCTCGTCAACATTTGTGACACAAGCAGCCCAGCTGTCAATACCTTCACCAACAGCTCGTTCAACATTATAGAGTGTAATGTGAATGTCGTCATCAATGCGTCTCTCAGGAAACCACGTTGAATCGGACAGAAAGTCGTTGAGAGTGCCTCGGGTGCGACCTTTCGGGAGGGAAGGAGTATGTAGGTGACCATCATTACTAGTCATGAGAGATGTCGAGATGTATTTGTGTATATCGGGGAGGTAAAGCTGCATATCCTTGGCGAGATCAAGCTTGGAGGGGTCCCAGTTCGAGGATGGCAGTGGTAAGCGTTGAACATCCTGCCACCTCTCATCAAGGATTCGCGAAAGACTGATACAAGTGCGTAACACCGGGTCACGGAGCCACTGGGGGACGGAAGAACCAAGCTTCCTGAAGCATCGGAGGATTTTGGCTGACATCGAATAAAGCAGGACGCTGGGGAAATGAGTATTGACTGCATGGCTTGCAAGGTTGTACATGAATAGTAACACGAGGGCTTTGTAGACGTTGTGGCCGAGAGGAGAATGATCGAGGGATAACTGGACGGCGACTCTGACGAAGAACCACAGTTTCGAGCAAGATGCCTGGGGACAGACGCGTTTGGTGATGCATTTGGGTTGAATAGGATGGCCAACACCGCGTAACATGTCAGTAAGCAGTTCTATGTTCGTGCTCGCGAGGAAATCTGCAATTTTAGATCGGAGCTTCACTTGCTTGAACACTTGATTGGAAATCTCAATCGTCGGCCCAGGGTCATATGATGCAGTGCCCCTCAACCAATAGGGCACATGCACACTGTATAGAGTGCAGTGGTGGCGCTTCCGAAATAGGACCCCGCCGACTTTGAGAACATCTATGCATTCTCAGAAACGATATTGACGAGATGTCAGAATCCAAGAGCCTACCTCCGGCTTTCATTTTACCAAACTGCGCGATCACATGCTTCTGGCTGAACTCCGGATCTAAGGACTTCTCATTCTCATTCTCGGGGTCCAAATCATTCGGTTCAACAGGATGGCCGACATCGCGCAGCATGTCGGTAAGCAGCTGTATCCTTGTGCAAGAGAGGAAACCTGCGACTTTAGATCGGAAGTCTGCGCCATCAAACACTTGATTGGGAATCTCGACAGCCAGCTCAGGATATGAGCCCTCCACGTTGCCCTTTGGAGGGCATTTCGGCAAGCGGAGCAACTCATACAGAGTGCAGTGGTCCTGCTTCCGAAATACAACTCCACAATCATCACCAAGCTGACGGGTACAAAACATGAGAACATCTATTGCATTCTCAGTAAAGGTCAGGCCATTCAGAGTCCAAGCGTACCTCCAGCTTTCATTTCGTCAAGCTGTGCAATGATCCGATCCTGGTCCTGGTCCGACTCATTCCTACACTGAGGATCGAGGAAGACTTGGAAATTCTCCAACATCTTTGTAATATGCAGCCAATGAGGCTTGTGGTCGTCGCCTAGGTGCTCCTCATAGGCAAGAGCGGCAGCGTGTACAGCACGGACTAGTGCGTGAGCGTTCTCTGGGGTGAAGTCGTCCTGTTTAGGTTGGTAGATGGGCAAGAATACATGGTTGGCAACATATTCCAGCGAAGAATTGGATGCGAAGTCAGAGAGAGAAGAGAGCATGAGAGAGTAACAGCAATATGGTAAGATTTTCTCGAGGGTCCAAAACAGCGCTGGGAGGGCATTTGTATCTTCCCGCCACGCTCTCAATGGAGTAGTCACGTCATTGCGAGCATAAGCCGCGTTGCCTGCTGTGCAGGTCCACGATGCGATGACGCCACGGAAACGATGCACAGCGGACTTTCTCGCCATTCACAGGATTCTCCTGTGATTTGCTCACACCCTCATCTCCGGACACCGCAAAACCCGGTGGGTAGAAATGACAGTTACAGGACTTGTATAGAACGTCTGGTAGGTGCGTATCGCAAATCCGATGCTGTACTTGTTATCGGTTTTGTTGATGTGAATACATAAGCTTTTCCTTTCCATTAGAGCCTCGAGGCTCCAGAAGCCTGTGGCGCAAGCTGTGGCGCCACCGCAACTCCAAATATGAATTGTGCCTGGGGAATCTTATCGCAGGACGGCCACAATGTCGAGTTTCCATTTTGCTCTCACGAGGACCACAAGGACGACAATACCAAAGCCCGTCCTGAATGTCGATTCAGTTCTCCGAATCCAACACTTCTGGTCGATGACCCACTTTTCTCCCATTCCTATGCACTCACTCTCTCGAAAGGTCCATCTTTTATCGACCGTGAACGAACGTCGCAAACAGGTTGTTGTGTGGGCTGCACAATCTGTTGACGGGAAGACCAGAAAGTCTTGGACTTGCATGCACACGGTGATAATCGATACATGATCGTCGGAGGCTGCACAGGCTACACAGCTATAATATTAGGATTACTACGGACAGTGAAATGTCACAATGAAATACGGACGCACATGCGCGAACAGTCGCTATCAGGCGCGCCTACACCCTGACGAGGGTATTGCAAAACTGATCGGATACAAATCTGGACACGATTTGACCCTTTTTGCCCAAGTACAAGCCGTTGCGGTCAGGCTGGCGATAGTCGTCCAGAATCACATCATAGAGATCCTGTATAGGTCACCACTTTTCGTAACAGGCAGTGCCAGTGAGGGATCATCTCATCAGTCCAGCGACACTACGACAAGAGAAAAGAGAACAGAGAAGATGATGCACTCACCGTTGATCGATGAGCACATTTAACTACCTCCTGGGTCCTAGCCAACCATGCCAGCGCGTTTAGCAACCTTTGGATGCACAGTATGACGAGCGGACCTGTGGCGTCAGCGTAGAGGGTACAGGGTATCTGTGCGCGCGTGTACCCTGCATGTATGCGTCATAATCCTGTGCATGAGGTGCGATGAGTCATGGTTTTGACATCAGAGCATGGTGGCGGGCGAGGCCCACCTTGCTTGTCCGCGGCAGGAACGAGAAGAGTGATGTTATGGAATTTTGTTATACCGGATCAGATACTGTCGGTCGAACCGTCCCTACTGCTGAGCGACATCTAGACAGCAATAACCCACGACATGAGTGCAATGAACGAGATGTAATGTCAAACAGAACATATCCATTCTAAACTGAAGGCTAATTCAGCACGGTCAACAAGGGAATCGAGATCGTTCTGTGAAACGACCCACGTGTAAACGAATATGGAAACTGCGCATCACCTCGCGTCTTCTATGTAACCCACTCAGGATGTCACTGTCTAAGCTATCGCGTGACCAAGGAAGCATGCAAGGAAGAGTCGCGTGAATGTCTCAACGAAAAGAAAGTCACGCAGGCAACCTCGACATCACTCTCGGATGTTTGACGCTCAGATAGACCATTTGGGGTCCCGAAGATAATGTCGACGTCAATCGGTGCGAACGAGAGTGGTGATCCTCAAAGTGGGGCGGTACGACGCTAGAGAAAACCACGAAACGATGTCACACTGACGATCGCAAGATGACGAAATGAGGTATAAGGATACGCATATGGGTGGGAGGTCGGTGTCTTACCTGTGGCACCAATGACGAATCTTGGCCAACTCGGATCACCGTGTTAGAATAATGGGGGGTGGACATCTTTGATGACGGTAAACTCATTCAAGTTGAGCTCAGCATCACTTGACTGATCGGATCGAGTGCGGTCCTGTGGAGCGAGGGGTGTTGATGAGGCGTAAGCAACTCCCGGAATCGGGACTCATGAAATTAGGGTCTTTGTGTAACCACATTCTGCAGTTGTGGTTGATGGTGGTGTGGAAGACCAAAAGCGGCGGGCAATTCCATGGCTTCTGGGAATGAGCTCAGACTCAGTGACGGTGACGTGTGATGCTTACCTGTGCAACTTTTGGACAGACATCCTGTTGACCTCGAGGACGTCATTCAAACCATCTTGTCAAATCCATGAAACCGTAAAAAACCGGCAATCAAGACACCCATGCGTCTGTAAGCGTCGCCTTGTGGTCTTCATTCGAGCCCTACAGTCTTAAGCGAGTATTTGCGTCGCTTTCGGTTGTTCGTTCGAGAAGCATCCTTTGCCCGCAGGCGGAACTTTGGGTGGCCGATCTGATAGCTCTTGAATCCAAGCCAGAGTGACGCATTGCCTGAGGCAAAGGCGGACACGCTGACGTAATGGGCTGCTGCGCGACAAATGTTCCAAGTCAACTCGAACAAAATCCCGCGATCAGATAGCAAGGCTGCGACTACACCCGACAAAGCATGATCCTTCCAATGTCAAGCTCGGCCCTACACGAGAGTCGACGTCGATTCGTTACCTTTGCTCAGGTCCTGACGCGCCACCAACCCGCCCATTCCACGAACCCCACGAGTATCGTTGACCTTCCTCCTCGTGCACAGACACTGTAAAGCGCAGGCGTTCGACCCGAAGACGACTGTCGGGCGGGTCAAGGAGCTCGTAGGGAATGCATGTCCGGCATATCACGCAGGTTCAGTGATCATTTCCGTGTCCGCTGTGGGATGATTGCTGATTGCTTGCGCTCGACCTGCATTGGGTCCCATTCTGCAATCCATGCGATCTCAGATTGACAAGACAAACGTATGCCTGCCCCGCCATATCTTTGGATGTGGTACTTGGGAGAGATATGGATACGCTTCTACGTGCGTTCGTTTCTTTTTCTTTTCCCTTTCCTTCCTCGCCTGCTTTTTCCTAGAATGCCACGAGGCCAGAAATGACGACAACGTCTACGTCGTCGATCCTTGGCGTGTATTTCGCTCTGACCGTAAACTGGTCGACGTTTGGCTTGGACAGGTATGGGTTCCCGACTACGCTCCCCTCTGCATCTAACTCCCAACGATCGTCTATCTCTCTATTCGCCCCTACGCGCTCCCCGCGGATGACCCTGCGCTGAGCGAAAAGAAGCGACTGGGCGTTGCCATCTCGAGACGATTTTCGATGGGCAAGGCTGACGTGGTCAGGAGGTGGACGCGGGTGGGGGTCTGGAACGTCTTGGACATGCATACCAACCACGTAGTAATCCAATGTTGTACTAGTTTTATTGATGTGAATAAATAGGTCTCGTTTCGAACATGTTCGGCTGATCTCGTTCTAACCCTCTTCCTGTCCATTTGAGCCTCGAGGAGGCCTGCAGCACCACCGCATCTCCGAGTATGAATTGTGCCCGGGAGATCTATCGCAGCACGGCTGCAATGCTGTGGGTCTCAGCTTCTCGAGCTTCCATTTTACCCCCACGAGGTCCACGACGATGACGTCAGTGGCAAAGGGTTCTGCCGGTCCCATACCCTGATAAACGTAATTTGCGACCTAACTCTCCTTTGAATCCAACACTTCTAGACGATGACCGGTGGTGTCATCATAGAGGGCACATGATCTCTCCGTACATGCGTACCCTGCATGTGAATCGCGTCCATGAGTCATGAATTTGACACCGGAGCACGCTGGTGGGGGAGACCCACCTTGCTTGTCTATGGTAAGAATAAGAAGGGCGATTTTATGATGGGGCTTTGTCAAACCAGATCCAGATACTGTCGAACG
>JBBPMO010000493.1:8184-23120 GCA_038090315.1 Xanthoconium stramineum | reverse complement strand
AAAGATCGGTCTTTATATGGGTAATGACATCATAATTAGACTTAAGGGTCGCGGAGGGGGTTATAGTACCGAGCCTTGGCTACATTTAGAGCGTTTGATCATGTGATCTGGCCCAGAAATGACTGAGATATACACATTTCCGGGTGACATGTTGAATATTCTCTTGTCAAGCTGAATCTACATGAATAAATTCCAAATAAATATGATAAAATAACCAAAAATAGTCCCAATATGGTAGTTGATATGTACATAATTGGTCCTAAAAAAGACCGGTTTAAACCGGTTTTTTTCGGTCTTTTTGAATTCTCCAAAATGAAAAGACCAAGACCAAGACTGCAAAAGACCAACAAATGGTCTTTTTCGGTCTTGGTCTTGTTTGGTCTTAGTCCAGTTCAGTTGCAGTCTTTTGTCAGTCCTAGGACTGGACTTTCAAACACTAGTCACCAGGTGATAGGTGCAGATAGGAGGGGCCATGTAAGAGGGTCTGGTGAGAGGAGGAGACAGGGGAGGAGACATGGAATGACAGTCCCAGAAAGCTGACATGGTGTGGCAATGAGAGAGCTGAGTTGCAAGAACTGGCTCAGGAGAGGCAGGGGCAGAGGGCAGAGCGGAGCCAAAGCTTGACGCTGGAGATATGGCAGGGGACGAGTGGGTGGATAGGATGGGTGAATACATGGATGAGACAGGCAAGATCCTCACAGAGAAGTCAATCCTGTCCAGCAGGGACAAGGAACAGTCGATGGTCTGGATGGTTTCCGATGTTGGCTGGATGCCGAAATTATGTGTGTGCTCAAAAGCACGCACAGTCTGATCGAAAGTGGGGGGGCCTTGACGTCCCTGGTAGATCTGCGCAGGGTGGTGGGCAAGGGAGCAATGGTCAGGGATGGCAAAAGAGGTGGTCAGCAAGTCTGATGCATGATGGACAAGTGGCTGGAAGGCCACCTGAGCGAACTGCAGCTGTTGCTGTGCCTGCTTTTTCTTCATTTGTTTCCCAGACCTTTTGCCGCAAGGCCTCTGCTCCTGGGGACCTTGGTTCTGAGCGCTGCTACTGCCCCCTTGCTGCCCAGATGGTGCAGGGGCAGGTTGCTGCTGCTGCTGGAACTTGGGGTCCTGTGGCGCTTTGCACTTAACCATGCTGATCTTGTTGGCCTGCTGGCCTTCTTGCTGTTTCCCTTTACCTCCCAGGGAAGCAGTAGTCCATGCCATGTTGATGGCTGCACAGATCTCATCAAAGGTGGGAGCCTTCCACTTCCCAGAGGAATCTTTGGCTTGCGCAATGATCTGCATGACGGTATCAATGGAGGGGGGAATCTTGGCGAGGAGGATGAGGGCCTGGATGTTGTCTGCAACCAGGTAGGACACATTCTTCATCCAGGCAAACAGGCTTTCGATCTGCTGGATGGATGGCTCTGGGTTCTCCAAGTTGGGGAGCAATGTCTCAAGGATCACCTTGAAGTCAGCAAAGATGGTAGTGAGAGTGGGTTTTGCGTAATCGTCCTGGATGGCTTTAATGAGATTGGTGTAGGCAGTGTGGGTCTTGTACTTCTCAAAAAGGGCCTTTGAGAGAGTCTGGAGAATAGGGCCAGTGAGCTTGCCATTGCTCTCCTGCCATTTGATATAGGCAGAGATGGCTTCTTGAGTAGAGGTGGCAGTGGGCATTGTTGGCTCAGCGATATTGGCAATCCACATGCAGCCAGTGGAGATGAGGTACATCTCCATCTTAGGCCACCAGGAGAGGTAGTTTGTCCCTTTGAACATTGGGATCTCCAAGAGGGAGATGACCCAAGCATCCTTGGAGGAGGAGGCAGTGGCATTCCTGGAAGAAGACATTGTAAAGTATCTGTAAAGTGCAGCGTGTTAGTGCACAGGAACATAGTCTCCTCTTCCAGGGGTGGCAGCCATAAAGGCGCACAATGGTTGAGATCTCCACCATACAACATAGGGGCATAGGTTCCCCATAGTGTTCTTTCCATGCATGCATAGAGCAGCGGCTAGGGTTTACTAGCTATGTCTGTTCATGCATAAAGCAGCGGATGGGACTACATTGGTTACTATGGTAACCAGGTGGTTCAACTTTCAGCAGCTAGAGTTTCACAGCCATTATGGCGCAGCCCTCTAGTGTGTACAGTTGGGGCTCATAACCTGTTGAACTAGGCTATGTACTAGAGAGGAATGCTGAAGTACCCACCTGGGTTGGGAGGAGTGGTGCTGGTATGCGTTGCTGGGATGGTGGTGGTAGTAGATGAAGATCTGGTTCAAACTCAGACAGTGGAGTGTCTGACTATATACAGTACATGTGAGAACAAACTACTACATATGTATTACACTCAACTATTCTATGTAGTTTGTTCAACACATTTTAGCCTCTGATCTTATTGCTGCTGCTCTTCTTCTTTTCCTACATAGACATTGTTGATCGCATTCCATTCTAAATCAGATTCTACCTTTTTGAAAAGGCATTGGAAGCATCGTTGACGAATGTCTTTAGGATCAACTGATTCGGTGAAGTGTCGGAAAAGACAGAGGTGGTGGAAGTGATTGAAGTACCAGGTTTCCATGGGATGAAAGCAGAGATGGGAGCGATGAGAGTGATGGAAGAAGTCAAAATCAGAGGAAAGAGCTTCAAAGATGTGTTCCATGTGAGCATCTATGAGGAAATGAGAGTGTCTCAATATCTCAAACCCTTGGTGATGAACTAGAGACCGAGGGGTTTCTTGACCATGAGGGGTCTCGAATGCCCATCCTGCACCTTCATAGGCACTAGTGATGGTCTCGCCTCAATATCTGAATTTTACTACCGATCATTTATGGTTCGTGGAGTGGGTCTCACATGGATCAATGTAGAAAGGATCAACAATGTGGTTTGAGATGAGTGCTTCTTCCTCAGTGAGAATCAGTCCGCTGTGGAGATGAAGGGTTTGACCCTTGCTCTGACCCCAAGCGTGGTTGTGTTGGGTTCCATTGCTGCAAAATTTGACCTGGGGATAGTGGAGAGTGTGAAACTTCATGACGCTCCATGTTTCTGGATCCCTGGCTTGTGCTCCTTCTAAATGAATGATCTCCTCCTTTGAGGAGTCCCAAATCTGGTTCTTTGAGTCTACCAGGCAGTTCTTCTGGAAGGGCTTTGGGACTGGGAGTTCCATAACTGGTGCCATGATACGAGGGTGGTTGAGAGTAAGTAGGAAGTGTGAGTTGATCATCTGCTTCTGGATCTCTATTGACCTGAAAAGAAATGACTGTGTCTGGATCTTGTTGGAATTGGTCTCCTCGTAACGGTGGTTGAGTTCTAGATAACTGTCTTTGGACTACGCTCTGCGGGCGCGAGGGGGGGACGAAAACAACTTGTATATAGGTATATAGATACAAGTTGGGGCTGCTACTGAGAACAGTACAGACGAGAGTGAGAAAGGTGTGTGTGTGTGGGGGCAACACATAGTGCTGGCCAGCCCAGAACGGAAACCGATGCCTGCCGGGATAGTGAGCTGCGATCCCGATCGGGTAGGTGTGGACGACGATGCAAGAGCGAAGTGCCCAGCCTGGCAGGTAGGAGGAGGGAGTTATGTACCCTGAGGTTGGGATAAATTGTTCATCAGTGGATGGGAGGAATGACAAATTGTCTGAATCTTTCGTGGTCAGTGTGGTCAGCCTGCATGTATGGTGTGAGGATCTGGGCGTGGTTGCGCAGATAGACTAGGAAAGCATCACTCACCCAGTGTCCTTTTACCTTTACTACCTCAAAGGGGATGTTGTGGAGGAGATATTCTAAGGTAGAACTGATCCGAATCCCATGACCTTTGAAGCAAATTAGGCCCGCGTGTTTGTTTGTGGTTTTGAGGGTTTTGAGAAACTTGCTGCGGGTGAGGGGCTTGTGGCCATTTTTCTCTCTGTAAGCGAAAAGGTGGGCAATGCCTGGGGAATTGTTGATTAGAAAGTGGTTGAGGAGGGCTTCTTGGGGGTCAGATGGGCCATCCTGTTTGGCCCAGTTCACGTCTTCTCCCAGGGGCACAGATTTGGTGTGGGGGAGTCAGAAGTTTGTGATTTCGAGGCCATTGCGGTCATGCTGCATTGAAACATGGTTGTGGGTGATGTGGGATGATGGGTTGAAAGAGTTTAAGTTCAGGACTGAATTTGCCAGTGTGGGCGGTGGTGAAGAAAAGGGTGGTTAGGCATGCAAAAACTGTGGCGTCAAGAGGTGAGGTTAAGGAGAGCTGCTCTTGGATTGCGTTGATGTTGTTGATGGTGTATGGTTCCCAGGGGGGGCATTTGGAGGATGTTGGAGCCATGGTTGTTGCTGCTTTGAGGAGCATGCTTGCCTCGGCGCTGACAAATTCCCAAGGGAGGCCATGGACAATGTGCCAGTTGTGAACACCATTGATGTAGTTGGTAATGGTGGGGGCTGCGTAAGTGCCAGCCAGGGAGGTGACAAAGGTGGAGATGAGGTCTTTGGAGGTGGGCGCATGGAGGTCCTCAGGAGTTTGTCTGATGTTGCAGAACATGTGGAAGACGAGTAAACCTGAGCCGTATGTTTCTTTCGTTGAGTTCCTCCAGGTGAAGCTGATGACGGAATATATTTGCTGTACATCCTCCTGGGAGAGGACCTGGGATGTAGTGTGCATGGTGATTGGGTGCCAGAGGGTTAGGTGGTCTCTTGCTGCGCAGTGAGGACAGAGGATGATGGAGATTTGAGGGTGGTTAGGTGTGGTGGGAGGGGGAGGAATGAGAGGGGTGGGCACGGTTTGAGAGGGGACATTGGCTGGTAAGACAGCCGTTTGGATGTGGACGGGACAAGTCTTTGCGGGCCTAGATGCATTTGGAGGGCATCTGGCTGGCAACATTGACGAGGAGATGTTGGAGCTCAGCGGGGAGGGGAAAGAAAGGGATGAGGAGACGTGTGGGGGGATATATGCCATGTGAGAGGGGGTCGGCGGGGTTGTCTGCGCTAGGGACGTAGCGGAGGTGAGCAGAGTTATGGACGCTTGCAAGAGAGGTGAGGACGCACTTGAAGACGTCATTGGTGGATCTGTTGCAGCTGCATCCTTTGTGCCAGGCTTCAACAACACCCTGATTGTCTCCGAATAGTTTGAAATGAAGGTTGGGGGGGTGAGAGTTGATGATTGCATGGACGAGGAGCTCAAATCCAATGCTCTTGGCCCAGCCAATGTCACGGCCTCCATTGCGCCAATTAGGGCGGAGAGACCAGGCATGCCATCAACCGTTGAGGCAGATTCCGATGCCAGTGGATGAGCTCGCATCAGAGAATGTGTTGAGGGTGTGAATGGGTTGGGAAGAGGGGATGGGTGCTGGAGGAGCTGGTTGTGCTGTGGAGACCCATGTCTCCCTGGCCTTGTATCCGCACATCCCACACCATCCCATCATCATTACTCTTCCCTCTTCCCTTCACAGACCATCCTGATCAATCTGCTATCCAATCTGTGTATCCGCTTATCCGGAATCTTCAATCTGCCAGTCGGATTGCCTAGGAAGCTTTGTCCTGTCCTTGTCCTTTGTCCTCGTCATTTAGGATTCCCTGGTGAGTCACTCTCTACCCTTCTAAGCTAAGTAGCATAGTTGTTACAATAGTAACTATGGACTTGTTTCATATCCTATCAGTCTTGGGTATGCCTGGACTATAAAAGATTGTACCCGACATTTGTAATGTCAGTTTTACCCCTTGGTTCACTCACCCCATCACATTCGATCCTAAGTCACCACCACCGTTCTCTCTGTCTTTTTCTCATTCTTACGACCTTCCGCTATATCCTCACTACCCTCACCGTCGAGGAAGTGTTAGGATTATCCGTTTACCATCTGCATCCATCTGCATCCATATCTGCCACATCCTAGAGTCACTCGGACTCTTCTACAAACCTTTCTGAAGGGCCTTCATTGCCTAAGCATTCTCCTCCTCTCTATCCTCTCTTTTTGAATCCCTAGGGTTGAACATTTTGTACCCTTCTAACCCCTTGCTACTGACCACCTTGGATCCCCCTATCCCCCAGGACTCAGGAGCTACTTTACAGCGCAAGGCGGGTTAGCCACCAGAGGATGTCATCCTGGGTGCCACGTGGAGGGGTCCGCGGGAGGAAAGGTTTATCACCAAAAATGGGGAGCATTGCCTCAAGGTTTATTAGATACAGGCGGCCTTCTGGGAAGACTAGCAATGCATGGGTTAGCTTGCTGAGCAATTTTTGGGCCTCATTGAGGGTGTGTGTTCGGCGTGCGCTCCAGTCATTCAGGGCCACGATGTATTTGGCACGCTTGGTCTCAGTGAGGCATACCATGCGGTCAGTTAGGTTCCAGGTTAGGCCAATGAAGGTGGGGCGGTCGGAGAAAGGGATGTCCTTTGAGATTTCCCAGGGGACTCCAAGGTCACCAGATACACGGTTGATGTCATCAATGTTGTAACAGTATGGGCGGTCACTGTCTGGGCAAGGGGAGGCATTAGACAGGTCTTTGAGGGGGAAAGAGTGGTCTTCATCAAACTCTTTGGTCTGATCATTCAGGAGAGTGGATCCTGAGAACCATATTTGGCCTTCTCTGGCTGCTAGGCCTCCTGTCGATGTAATTCGCTGTGCAATTTGGGCATGGTGGGTGTTGTAATCGGCTAGGCTGGTTCTCAGGATTCTTAGGAACAGGTGATCATCTACCCATCTGAGGATGGGGCCCATGCCGTTGAAATGCATGATGTCCATTCCTGCATTGCCTACACTGCCATAGATACCTCCTGAAGGGGCGAAACTGAAACAGGAAGATGTGTCAATTGCAAATTCAGAGTCAGAAAGGTGGATTACAAGCACATGCCACTGGGAATGGTGGAGAGGGACAGTGCAGTAGGCTTCTGCTATGTCTTGGACTGCCCCTTGGGAGCCAGGGGGAAGGGATGAGATTACTAAGGCTACTACGGTGAATGTACTATAGTGGGAAGGGAAAAGGTCTGGGTTGACAAGGGAGTTTATGGAGGGGACTGGGAAGAAGGAGAGGGGGTAGGAGAGATTTTGGACCAGGCGGTATTTACCTGGTTTGCCCAGTTTGGGTACAAGGGAGAGTGGGAAAGTTTGGAATGGGCCCAGAATGTGCTCAACCTCGGTTTGGGTAAAGGGGCCAAGGTACCTACCCTTGGTGAATTCTTTATTTACGATGTCATTGAAAATTAGTTTGTACTCCTCAATAGAAGGATTGTTAGGGGGTGCAAAAGTTTGTGACAGAGGTGGAATGTTAGCTGAGAAGCTGAAGCATAGACCATCATATATGTTCGGGTATTGGGTTGTTAGGTTGGCTGCAGAGAGCCATTTGTGCCATGCCTCAGGGTTATAGGGGGTTAGAGCTTGCATGTGGTTGAGCTTTGTGGCAGTGCTGGGCCCTGTGACTGGAGTTCCCACAGCCAGAGCAATCGTGCTTTGCTGATCTGTGGGTGAGGCTGCAGCCATTGGGTTTCTGCCAATCACTGCATAGGGTTCTTCCATTGGGGTTGACAAGATGGCCCTCAGAATTGTGCCTGGCAAACGTGGGGGTTCCATCCCAGAGTTTTGGGTTGTTGCATTGGTGTATGTGGTGTGGGTGACGGCCCAGGCAGGTGGGGCAGGCTGATTTATCGGTGTCGCTGGTGGAGCTCTTGGCCCAGGTCTCTGGGGGGTTGGAGGACAGGGGGGATGTCTGCGTGCCTCCTTGTCGGTTGGATTGCAGTTGAAATTGGTCCCACGGGAGTGAGAGGGAGCGGGAGCTGTGGTGACAAGAGGGGCTGGGTTCAGCATGCTGGGGTTGGTAGCGGTGAGGGCGTTGGTTGTGGGAGGAGGAGGGAAGGGCATGGGCCGCCATGAAGGCTTCTAGCCTGGGGTCATCGGAGGGTGGGGCAAGGCCATGGCACCAGTTGTGGAGTTGGACAGCAGGAGGGTAGGAGGGAGAGGGAGAGGGAGAGGGAGAGGTAGGGGCAAAGTGTTCATGAGGGGAAAAGGAAAAAGGGTTAGTGAGGGTGGAGAAGTGATGGGAGAAAAGCGCACTGACCTGCATGTTGCGCTGGCCTAAAGACCAGAGTTGATCTTGTGGGAGATGGCGTTCATTAGCATCTCGTTGATGAGGGCTATGTTGAATACTTTCCTGGTGTTGGCCTTGAGGTTGTTGTGCCAGCGGTGTCGCGTGCGCGAGGCATAGTGCAGGAGAATGAGGTTGCCGTTTTCCCCCATGTGACGGAGCTGGTGGTTCTCCACAAAGAAGAAAAATTTTGCAAGGGCATCCACATGCTTCTTGGGCCAGCCATTTTGGGAGATCTGCTGGATGTAGACATCTTTGGCGTGGAGGAAGCTGCTGAAGGAGAGTTCATGGTCTGCCTGTGCATTCCGTGAGGCTTTGACAGCAGCGATGGGATGGACGGTGAGGATGTCATTGGCAGTAGTTATTCCGAGGGTGTTGTCTGCTTGGGATTGGCCGCTGCAAGAGGCCTCTAGGCAGCCCTCGAGGGAGAAGTACCACAATTCAACGTATTCATATACTTTGATCTTTTGGATGGCATACGATGACAGCCTGGGGGCGATGACATTTGGGGGAGCTTGCAACTCGTCAAAGTCGCTGATTTGAGGTTTTTTCTGGTCAGCTTCCCTTTGGTCAGCTTCCCTTTGGTCAGCTTCCCTTTGGTCTCCTCCGTTTTCCTCGTTATGGGGTCTGTGGTCCTGGTCGTCCTGCTGCTGCTCATGATGGGTGGACTGAGCTTCTCTGTCTTGCTTGTCCTGCCGCCGTTCACAGCGTGGTTGCTGTGCTGCTTCATCCTGCTCCTCTAGGTGGTCAAGCCACTCATCTACACACTGACAATGTTCCACTTGCCAGGCATTGTTCAGGCGCTGTATGGCTTGTTCGTTGTTCTGTATCTCGTCGCCTATCATGGCGAGTCTGACACCGTTGAAGGCTGCGGCAGTGAAATTGGGGTGGACTTCTTGAGTCAGGTCATCCATCGCAGTGAAGGAGTGGTGGAAAGAAAGACTGGAGCTGTGAAGAGAGTGGAAGGTGCAGCAAAAGACGACAAGACCGAGGGGATGAGGATGAGCACGAGGTGGTGGCATGGAGAAAAGAGAGCTGTACCACTAAGCGGCACTCGTCTGAAGACTTGCCACTTTGACTTCCCTCATGCCTCATTATGTCAGAGTGTTCCCATCTCTGCTGTTCTGGAGTGGCAGGTGGAGTGTTTCTGGCTATGGCAAAGGTCCTCTGCGTCTCCGGAGTATTTGGTACTAGGATAGCAAGAGGTTCATCATTGAATAAAGTTTTGGTTTCGTTGGGTAAACCAAGTGAAGTGTCTCCACCAGTAATGTGGGAGAGGTAAAGGAAATTCTCAGAACTTGTGGCTGATTTGATGTGAATGTCCTGACGATGGACAGTGACTCTTTGCACTTGATGAACACAATACTGGCCAATTTCCAGAGGTGCTGAGCAGATAGGGCACAGTAGTTCAAAAGGAAGTGGTAGCTGGTAGGATAACCGAGTTATGCGGATAGGCTGTGCTTGGTAAGGTCCAAATGGTCTAGGGTGGTCGCTATAAGCATTATCACTGTCTAGTACCAAGGTGTCGACAGTCTCAGCTCTAGAGGGGAGGTGAGCTGGAGCTGGTCCAAACAAAGTTGGAGAGGGAGGCGATGCTGCTCTTGAAGCAGAAGATGAATCCAGAGAATCCAGAGTAGGAGCTGGAGGTTGTGGAGCTGGTATGGGACTAACCATTGGTCAGATTTTTAATCCTACCATAAGGGTAATCTGGTTAGACCCAATTTCGAGGCTTTGGTTAAATAACCGGGACCAAGAAATCTCAGTTGTAAACAACCAGTTCAGCTGCATACCAGTGTATACAAGTGATAAGATCCATAAAGGGATCATAGTGATCCTTAAGATCATTTGCAAGACCACAAAGATAATAATCTCATAGATCTCCATTGTCACCCACAAAGCCTAGCGCATCAGGAACTAAATCAGGTGATATCGGATGACTATAGTTCAGACGGAGCAGGGCTCATAACCTATCAGAATAGACAAACGGCTATGTCTGATGGTGTGCAGACAGTACGAGGAATAGAGTACTCTATGTGAAACTCACAAAGTATAGGCTTGTGGGTGGTGACAAAGAATGAGTAGCTTGGGTGAGCTATGAGAGAACTGAGGATGTTTGTGTGAGGGGCTCATAAGAGTTCTCGTTATTAGGACCGCTGTAAGAGCTGGTCTTATATACATACAGGATTGTTTGTATTTGTATGTGGTCTCTACTACATATAGTAATAGGTATGGAATGACATGGAATGTTATAGAATGTGTCATGAGTAAGTGACACAAGATAAGAAGTAAGCAACCAATAGAAGTGTTTGAAAGTCCAGTCCTAGGACTGGCAAAAGACTGCAACTGAACTGGACTAAGACCAAACAAGACCAAGACCGAAAAAGACCATTTGTTGGTCTTTTGCAGTCTTGGTCTTGGTCTTTTCATTTTGGAGAATTCAAAAAGACCAAAAAAAACCGGTTTAAACTGGTCTTTTTTAGGACTGATTATGTACATATCAACTACCATATTGGGACTATTTTTGGTTATTTTATCATATTCATTTGGAATTTATTCATGTAGATTCAGCTTGACAAGAGAATATTCAACATGTCACCCGGAAATGTGTATATCTCAGTCATTTCTGGGCCAAATCACATGGTCAAACGCTTTAAATGTCGCCAAGGGTCGGTACTATAACCCCCTCCGCGACCCCTAAGTCTGATTATGATGTTATCACCCATATAAAGACCGATCTTTAAAAGACCGGTTTAGACCGGTCCTAAGACTGAAAAAAGACCGTTTAGGACCAGTTTTGGACGTCCCCCTTCCATTTTAGGTCCGGTCTAGGTCCGGTCTTTCCTAAAATAGCAAAAAAACCGGACTAGACTGGACTTTCAAACACTAAGGTCCAATAGTGTAAAAGGAGCTTATCTCTGACATCATTGATATTGTAAACTGAATAGTGTAATCGGCCGATATATCACGTGATGTGATTGGTAATGGGCCTAGAATCATGGTAGCAGTAAAGGAAGATCAGAATGAGAATACCATGATTTCCAACAAGGGGTGGGGGGGGCATTGTCATGTCATCATCATTTAAAGGAGGAAGAGTGCATGAGGACACATCATTATCATCATCAGGGCAAGGACAAGGGTGAGGGTGAGGGTGAAGACAGCTCACTGGTCATCATCATTGGGATGAGGCTCAATAGAGGGTGAGGGGAAGAAGACACATCATTGGTCATTCATGACAACCCTGTGGTGATCATGTGGTTGCAATCATCACATTATTGTTGTCATCAACACATCACTGTTGCAAAAGTGAGGTGTGTGTGTGAGGGTGGGGTAATTGCAAGGGTGGGGCAAGGGCAAGGTGGATGAGTGCTCACAATGGTGCTGTGGCAACTGTGTGGTCATGACTGTCACATCATTGTCATAGCCACATTCCTGTTGTGAGGGTGGGGTACATGCAAAGCAGGCGCAAGGGTGAGGACATGGGATGGGTAAGGCAAGGTGGTGAGCATAAGGGTGGATGGGTGTGTGAACATCCTGTGGTGGAACCATGGAAAGGATAAGGGCAGGGTGTGCACATGTGTGTCAGGCAAAGTGGAGACACCCAGGTGATGTCAGGAGGACAAGGACACACAACAATATTAGAGTACGAATGCACATGTATTGGGTGAGGCAGGCAGGCCATGCACATCAGAAAGGTGAGGCAAGCATGAAGTACAGTGAAGGCTTGTGAGTGGTGCTGAGAGCATACAAGTGCATTGGGTGAGGGCAGGAATGAGGCATGGTCAAACTTTGAGGCTTGTAGGGACAGCAGAAGAGACTCAAGTGGGTGAGGTTCCTAACCCAGAACCTATGGGCCTGCTTGTTCATTTCATCCATATTTCTACTTGGACCCACTGTGGGATTATCCAAAATATTGGCTTTATTGTACAAAGGCTGGCCAATGACATTGGGAAAAAGTGAATGCACTATGTGTCTAGGTCCAGGAATTGAAGCACTACAAACACATTTATATAAGATAAAAATACTGCCAGTGTACCATTTCAATCAATTTGTCAGGCCTTGTGATGTGTGACAATGGGAGGATTTCATCAGTGTTTGTTTCATTGGCAGCTGGAGGGCATGACAGCAAGGTCTTTCATCATATGAGATTTCATGTTCAGAGTGTTTGGGCTCAAAATAACATGGTGAAGGTAGGATGGCAGGCTGATGACATGTGACAGGGTGCAATTTTGTCAAATCCCTTTGTCATGCATGACAGACACACCCAGAAAATCTGTTCAATGTCAGGTCCTGTGATACATGACCAGGCACAAATTTTCTCTGGTCAAATGCTCTTGTGATGCATGATAGACAAATTGATTGAAATGGTACTGTCATATACCATACATCTGACCAAGCCAACTCCAACCCTACTCTAATGTTATAGCCATGAACTCTGATGTATTCTCACCCAGGACTTACTTCCAGACCTCCAGACATGTATTAGGGTTCCCTCTCGTCATCCTCCATTTTGGTTACCCCCTTTTGTACTAAGGTTTAGTAGCATTCTCCCACTAATCCTATGAACCTGTGCCACAGTTCCACATTCTGGACAGCTGGTGCACAGACTTAGCATTTTACATCTGTTCCTGTTATTCAGCTCCATTCTCCATTACCAATCCTGTACACCTCTGTAGTATAAGTACTGTACCCCTGAGCCATGTATTCCCCTCAGTTCGAATATCAACTAAGATTCCACTCCCCTCTGATCCTCCACTAGAGTCTCTGACTCTCCTCTGAACACTACTTGACTTCATCGCTGCACGACATTAAGTCTTACCTCTGAGTTATCTCCATGTTCCGAAATCTGGGACAAAGACTTGACAAGGGCGCAGCGCTCCTATCTGAGTTGCTGAAGCCAAGTCCCATCTGACACTAATCTCCAGACATTCCAGGGATAGTTCCAGAGTTGACCTGGTCTTGACACTGACCAGACCTACTCGGGCCAAAGGGTAAGCCGTAGAAGGATGCTGTTCGCTGCAATCTTGCAGAGTTTCGAAAGGGAACACCATCTGGCCCAGATGCCCCTTCATGAGCAGCTACACTGCTGACGTGTGATGTTGTGGAATGAGGGTTTTCATAGGTGGATGTGACAGAAGTGGCTGAGGGTTGGTGTGATACATGTTGAAACAAGGGATTGCACTGCATGTCCAGGTGCCATTCACCTGTGGAAGAAGAAGAACAAATACACAGTGCATGAGATGTCACTGCAGTTGAGGCCTGTCCCAAAGACCCACCCCCAAACAATGAAGTACTCCATGAAGATGGTGGCCCAAAACCTTTTGAAGAAGGCTGTGACACTACTCCAAAAAAGCAGGTGTGAGTGGGTGTGCATGTATTGATCCCTATCTGAGATGTGGTGTCTGGAAGTCTGAAGCTGAATTCCTGGCCAGGTGGTGCTTGTAAGAATTGCAGCTGTAATGATGATTGGGCAGGAGTAGGTTGTCTGTGGGTCTGGGATGGGATGGCCATTCCAGAGCCAGCTTGTCTTGTGCGAGAGTTCTGTTCATTGACATTTTGAGAGGACAGCACCATGGGATTGACATCTTCTCCTTGTGTAGCAATGTTGATTTTTGAGGTGTGTTTCAGCTTCTCTGTCTGCACTCACTCAATCTCCTTCATATAAGCCAAGCATCCTCTGCTACCTCTTCCAGACCACTCCAAATGTTGTGTTGCAGAGATGATTTTGAGTTCTGTTGCAGTGATGGCAGTTCAGAAAAGGTAATAATGGGTGAGTAGAGCAAGCACGTACCTTGGGATACCTTGTCTGAAGCTGTTTGAGACCTCTTCGCCCTGTCTGTGTTGTTGTCATCTTCACTTTCATAGATGATCCTGCGCTTGGCCACCATCCTATAAAAGTGGAGAAGACAAAGGACAGATGGCAAGTTCTTCACCATTTTGTTCCGCAAATTAGTGACTCATCCATGTTATTATACATCAAACAGATTCTCTTTACATAATCCTAAACCACTGTTTGATGAATCAACTCACAGGAGAAGCAACCAATGTAGTAGTAGGAGTAATAGAGACATTCAAATATATAAAGCAAGCCTAGTATGTGGTACATTCAGGTCTACATATCACGATGTACAATTGACCTAGTGGGGTAAGCCACTAGTAGAAATGTTGGTCCAAGGTGTAGAGCTGGCACTGCCAGTGGGGCTCAATACATCAATGTTTCCTGAACATGATGCATCAGTAGCCCCAACAGCCGGAGAATGTCACTTCGGCAAATGAGAGCCTGACTTGTCCTTATTTTAGTGATGGCATTTGGAGTTAGTTGAGGATGCGCCAGGCATGCAGATTGGAGGCAACTGTGGCAGCGGACCACCAGGTAGGATTGAGGAAAACCTATTGGCACCTGGTATCGAGCTAGCACTCGATGTGGTGCTGGTTTGCAGTATGGGAGCTTTCCATATGCCTGATTCCTTCAGTACCCAGTGGCTCTCTGGGAGTTTCGTGAGTACCATTACAATCGTGTTGATGAATGAGTCGTGAGTAAAACTATGATTGGCTTGAATGACCCTGTTCTGCAGCTTGATGGAAAGTATGAGTTCTTTGCAGATTTTCTCAAGAAGGGGGAACAGAGGTCGGAAATATGGTGCAATATACGGCATAAGTGCCATCCAGCTGAAATTGGATTGGATAGTGACAACTTTGAGGGTGCTGGGCTGCATTACAGTGAAAAGTGGGTCAAAGCATTGAGAAAGCACTTTGGGGGGTTTGAGTTTGTCAGGTTTGTCATACAAGAGGCAGACAGTGAGAAGGATGTATGTAGAAGAAAGACTCTAGATTGTGGTGTTTCTGATGCACCACTGGAGTTCCGGGACTGATGTAACTGAGCTTGGTGGCCATCCACACCCATGTACCCT